>CM035408.1:210354510-210359510 GCA_020310875.1 Ceratopteris richardii
ACATATACACACACACATATATGTATATATATGTGTATACATATATGTGTGTGTGTGTGTGTATATATATATATATATATATATATATATATGTAAATGTATATATATTGGAGACGAGATTCTTGTTCTGCTGTGCTCGAAGTGGATTCTTTTTCTGAGTGCAGTATGCACTATGTGTTGCTTTGCACACTCAGTAGTCCCACAAAAGATAAATTAGACAGATCAATAGTTCACAAGGTAAATAAGTCACATACGTTGTGGCAAAAATAGACTACAAGCTCACAGAAGCATCTCTCCATTAATGGCAGCATGGAAGTGTACAAAAAGACGATTTAAGTGGACAAATAATCACTTCACTCACATCTCTGTGACTAACTCTTGGATACAACAAACTGGCTCTCAAATGCTAAGGCTTCTCAGAGTACTGGAAGTATACTAGCCCCTTCGAGCACTCAGTCTAGTGACTTACTCTGCTTGTCCTCGACGACAAGACCAGAGCCTCTTGTCCACTGATCTACTCCACAAAGGTTAGACGCCCTTCCCTAGTACCTTCACTTGTCTATGTCTTCTATCTCTCTTGTATCGTATATCCTCTTCCGTGTATAGCCTCTCATGTGTATCTTCTCTCATGTGTCCGAAAGGGTTCTTTATATAGGCTGCCATCACGAGCGGTTACTCCACCACTCCTTTACTCCTTCGCTCCTTCCACTTTTCTGGTACTCTGGCAAGTCCGGTTCTCTGCAACCTTCCAAGTCCAGGACTCTGTCACCCGCAAAGTTCTGCCAAGCCGCCCACTCTTTAACTCTTTGCTTTCAGCTTCATTCTCTCGTAAGATTCAAAGGACGAACCGAGAGATAGGTCCCACCAGTAGTAAAAAGACCAATTTTCCAATTCGTCTTGCAAGCTGAGTTTTAAAAAAGACCAATCCAATTTGTAAGTGGACCAATGCTAGAAGGACCAATTTTGTAAAAAGACCAAGACGAGCTTGTAAGTGGACTAAGACCAATTTTGTAAAACGACCAATTGCTCGAATGACTTCTTCTTTATACTATATGCTCATCCGAGACTAGTCTCATTCATTTTTAGCTATACAGGTTGCCCGCCACTACTTCACTCTCCGTCTCGGAGAGTGCTGCCATAATGTGAAGTGCTTCTTCTTTTTAGTGGAATCGTATCTTCATCCATTTCTTGACTTTCATCTTCCCTGTGTTCATTGGAATTGGTAGATGCCATGTTCGGTATTGGTGAAGCGTGCATGGGAGGTGTGTTATCCCCCCTAGGGATTTCAATATGTCCAGCCTTTTCGCTTTTGTTCTGATATTTAGTTCGTAGGCTGAGCCGGGCAGCTCCCTTACGTACACATCAGGGAGATGGAGAGAAAATCTCACGCTTTTTCAGAAGTCGAGCTCAGGACCTTTAAGCTAAGGTCAGAATACCCTCAACTGGCCCAAGTGATATGAGAATATGTGGTTGTCATAGATGATCTGAGATGCATGGCCAGGCAATCCTGCATAATGGCGTTGCTGGACCTTTTACATGTTCGACTAGCTACGCAAATAGATAGACTGAGATGCTCAGCATGAAGCAAGCCTCTTCAATTGACACCTACAGTGGAACTTCTGCCTCAGCCTGTTTATTAGATGTTGTTTCCAGCTCTCTCCCGCAAGCCATCGTTTCTCATAGCTTCTCTGTGAAGACTTCTGCTGGCGATGCTCCTCTTGGGATGGGCGCATGCATGTTCTCCTTGCTAGTAGGGAGTGGAGATATGGTTGAGGTCATCTAAGAAGAGACTTGGGATCACTGTGCAAGTGTGCGTAAAAAGTCCAACGGCATGATTTATCGAAAAAGACCAAGAAGATCACCCACGCAGAAACACTAAAAAAGACCAATCATGGACTAAGTTAAAAATTCATCGCAAGAACAATTGAATGAATGGACCGAAAAACCAATTGAAAGGAAGAAGATGCGTGGAAAAAGACGAATGGACCAAGCAAAAAAGACCAATGCAAAAAGACCAATGTAAAAGACTAATTAAAAAAAAGACTAATGAAAAAGACCAATGAAAAAAGACCAAGTTAAAAAGACCACCTTAAAAAGACCAATCGAAAAAAGACCAACTTAAAAAGACCAATTGAAAAAAGACCAACGTAAAAAGACTAATTGAAAAAGACCAATTGAAAAAGACCAACGTAAAAAAGACTAATTGAAGAAAGACTAACTTAAAAAGACCAATCGGAAAAAGACGAACTTAAAAAGACCAATGGAAAAGGACTAACTTAAAAAGACCAACTTAAAAAGACCAACGTAAAAAGACCAACTGAAAAAAGACTAACTTAAAAAAACCAATTGAAAAAGACTAACTTAAAGAGGCCAATGGAAAAAGACTAACTTAAAAAGATCAATTGAAAAAAGACCAACTTAAAAAGACCAATTGAAAAAAGACTAATTGTAAAAGACCAACTTAAAAAGACCAATTGAAAAAAGACTAAGTTAAAAAGACCAATGGAAAAAGGACCAACTTAAAAAGACCAATTGAAAAAAACTAATTGAAAAAGACCAACTTAAAAAGAAACGCAAAAAGGACCAACTTAAAAAGACCAATTGAAAAAAGACTAATTGAAAAAGACCAACTTAAAAAGACTAATTGAAAAAGACTAACTTAAAAAGACCAATTGAAAAAAGATGAACTTAAAAAGAGCAAAGACCAAGAAAAGACCAAAGGAAAAAGACCAAAGGAAAGAAACTAGGAAAAAGACCAAGACTAGAAAAGACCAGAGACCAAGAAAAGACCAAAGGAAAAAGACCAAAGGAAAAAACTAGGAAAAAGACCAAAGGAAAAAACTAGGGAGAAAACCAGGACTAGGAAAAGACAAGAGACCAAGAAAAGACCAAAGGAAAAAACTAGGAAAAAGACGAGGACTAGGAAAAGACCAGTTGAAGAGACTAAAATAGACCAATTGAAGAGATTAAAAAAGACCAATGTAAAAAGACCACAAAAAGGCCAATTCCTCTCGTCTATCCATCCTTTTGCTAATTCTTGCTTCTTCTCTTCCAATGCTAGTTCATCCTTGCTTTGTATTTCTAGTGTCCCAGGTCCAGATTAGTCTTCCAGGTCTAGAAATTCCTCGTTATACTTGCACATTTTATCTCTTCCTCTTCTATAATCAAGAATTGGCTCTCCTAATCCCATACTTTCTATTTCAGCTTCACTTGTAGTGAAATTTACTCCATAACAAGGGAATGAGTCTACTGTGTCTATCCAGTGCATCAAGTCCTCATCATCTTCCATATTGAATTCTTCGTCTTTATGGATTGAATAGGAATGAGCATTACCTTCACCTTCACCTTTATGCTGCTCTTGCCTTTGACCATCGAGGTGCAGGTACTGGCGAGCTTTCCCCGTATTGACGAGTAAGGTGTCGTTACTCCAATCATGGACTGATTGATGGTGTCGCAGCCAAGGTCTCCCGATAAGGAGTGGATAACCTCCATCTATTCGAGGGACGTCAACCACCACGAAGCTTAGGAAAAACTCATTATTTTGAATGAGAACGGGTACCTCCTCCACTATCCCGAGAGGTTTGACTCTACTTTGATCTGCAAGAGTTATTGTGAAAGAAGCCCTCTTTGTCATTTCCAGGCCTAATGAGATCATGGTATAATGTGGCATCAAATTAATGCCCGACCCTCCGTCTATCATTACTCCAGTAAAAATCTTGCCTCTAATGGTCAAATTGTGATCTCAGGGGGAGGAGGACAAAATGTCTCTATTATCCCTAAGACATCACTTCTGAATCTTTCGTCTATCCTCAAAAGATTGTACAGAGATACCTGTCTGTATGTGCTCTTGAGGAGGTTCTCTGTTTCCATGATGGTGCACTCGGACTCAAGTTCTTTGATGACCCTTGTAGCTCCTTCACTGTGTCCTTGTAAGCCTTGTCCACCTCCTTCCCTTTTTCGTTGTAGCAAGGCATCTTCAGGTTATGCGATGCTTCTTCAAAAAATTTGGTCTTTTGTCTATTTTGCTCCAGCTTCTTCCTGTGAGCAGGAGTAAGTACTCAAGCATCAATCTCTGTTGAGTGGATTTCTTGTAATGAGACCACATTTGCTGCAAGCGATTCTGGAGTAGTTTGCTGTGCAAAAGTCAACTTTGGTCTATTTTCACGAATTGGTCCTCGTGGGATAGACTCGTTCACTGAAGCTAGTTTCTCTTCTAAAATTGGTCCTGTTTCTGAAATTTGTTTGATGCGAGAAACTTTTTCATTGGGGAGGTTGCTCAGCTCCTGCGTTGGCCACATTCTTGGACTTAGTCCATTTTGTGGTATTGGCCTAATTTTTGGGACTAGTCCTTCTTCTTCTCTAGTTGATCCATTCAAAACTTGTGTAGCTGTAAGAATTCCAAATTCTGGACTTTGTTTTTCATAAACTAGCTTGTTGAGATTACCTGGATGTCGAGTGTCTATTAAGTCCCCCCACTGTGGGATGCCTTCTCTTTTTATAGAAATTACATTCACTTGGTAGGAAGAGGAGGAACTTCCTGGTTGTTGGCAATAGGTGTTTACATGGAGGAGAGCCTTCGGGAAGAGGACAACGACTTTGAAAATGCTCGTACTCTTCGCATCGGTAGCACATGATGGGCTTCTTCTTGTTGAGTGGTTTCCTATTGTTATTGAATTGAGAGTTATTGTTGTTATATTGAGGAGATGTGTACATTACCTCTTGGGGGTGCCCTTGGGCATTTTGATTAAATTGTGTTCCAGGAACCTGGATCCAGTTGGTTTGAATTCCCTTGAGGAAGTAGCATTATCTGGCTTCATGACCAGTCTTTCCACAAAATTGACATGTGATCTTTTCTGGACACTCCTGATTGCTATGACCTGGTTTATTACACAATGTACACCAAATAAACGATTTTACCTCCTTTTGAGCCTTGAGCCTCTCCATTTCTTGTCGGAGTTGGTTGCCACTGAATCCCATGGAGATTCTTCTTGAGGTGCCTC
>CM035408.1:210372010-210549510 GCA_020310875.1 Ceratopteris richardii
CCAAAAGCCGCACGATAGTCCATTGCGTATCCACCAGTACTGAGGCTGAGCATTTCTTTGGTAGTGACGACCTTGTTAGTAACAACGCAGCAGAGATCTCAGTACTTCCGACTACCGCTTGTCCAATAATGAACAAGCAAGACGAAGATCCCTCCATCAGTACCTCTCTGATGCAGGCATCATCTTCTACATCAGTTGTATCACAAAGAGCATTGAGTGGGCCATTCATTTCCTCCTCATCTCCTCGTACTAAACAAATCGAGAGAGCTGCCACAATGAACATTACTGCCAGCTCCGCTGTCATGTCTACCGCATCCTCAAGCACTACGAAGGACAACGGCACGATTTCTTACTCTTCGAAGGGTTTTGTGACTACGGGAAAGATGCGGAGGTCCACCTCAAACGCTGCCTTTCAAAGCAGAAGGTCAGCCCTTTACTTGAACCGGAGCAACAGTAGTGTTAGCGGGCGGAACCCACGCAGCAACGTCGATTCGCAATCATCGTCGAGGAAGTCTAGGGTCAGTCTTCCTCCTAGTAGTTCCTGGGAGACCGGCAGTGTTCCTTCTGCATCTAACACGAAGTTTTGGAGGCCCAATTTTTTCAAAGTTGCATTTCCTAAGAAAAAACAAAAGCGGTCAATACAGTCATGACGTGATTCTCTCTCTCTCTCTCTCGCCCCCCCCCCCCCCCCCCCCCAAATGTACGTGTCAAAGGGTTGATGTGGATTTTTGGAATTCGGAAGTTCTCTCTTTCTCTTTCTCTCTCTCTCCATCTATGTTCATTTACATGTGTCGCAAGGTCGATGTTGGAATTTGGGAATTCAGTCTTGTATATTTGTTGTCCTCAAAATGTGTTTCAAATTCGCAAAGACCTTAAGGAATTTGATAAAAACTCTAAAATAAAAGTAGCTTCTACATGCGGCCTACCACCAGAAAAAGAATTTTTACACATCCACACATGTAAAAGGCAACATCGTATAAGACAAGTTCCAACTTGGTATAGACCAAAGATAGGTTAGCACAAACAATTTGTGTGTTGTAGCTATGCAATCAAAGAAACCTCCATGAAGTTTGTCTTGTATTTGAAAGACGTGCCTAATTAGAAGAGTCTTGTAGAGATAGAATAATGATCATTCTAGTAGCTAACTCGAATCGGAGATTCTTACATGAGAGAGGATGGAAAAATAATAAGTCAAATATGGCAAGAGGGTCTTGAATAGCCATGATCATGTTGCCAAAGATGGGATACTTCATGCATGATTGAGGCCATGGTGATGTAGTGGAGGTGTGTAAGAGCTTCATGGTGATTTTCGAATTAAGAGGGGCATTATAAGGGGGTTATATTGGATTGGTTGACCCATAACATTAAATCTTTGGGCCCGTTTCCCTTGCAAGTTTAAAGTTTGCATATTGATATCGCATGAGGACAATGGGGTTTGAAATGCATGCTAGACTATGAAACACATGATTAACAATGTCATACATGTTAGGCTATGTTAGCAACAAAAATATGAAGCTTCAGAGGTTTCAAATTCATTGAATAGTTCTACAATTTTAATGTTGTGTAGCTTAGTTGACTAAAAGAGGCCGCCGGAGAGCTATGTCGTGGTGTGCTTGGTTGCTCCAAACAACAAGGGAGTGGGTTGCTACGTGAGGAGAGAGAAAGTAGAGAGAAACTTGCATAGAAATTTGGAGAAGAAGATGGAGAAGCTGAAGTTGAAGAAGTCTCAATCAAGTTATGAGAGGTTTGGGACCAAGTCTTATTGAGAAGTGACTGTTAGGTCATTTGGGCATGTTCACACATGGCCAATGACCAAAAGTCATAAAAATAATGTAAATGCCTATAACTCTCCAATTTGGGGTCCAAAAAATATAAGAAAAATATGTCTGGAAGAGAGCTTTCACATGGAAGGGTCAAAATATACAAAAGGAGAGTCCTTGGGGCCTTTATCCCCAACAACCTCCCACTTAAAGGACCAAAGAGGCTCCTTTAAGCTAAGTAACTCCCACCATCTGTATACATAGCTGATGTTGTGCCTTGGGTAGACACTTCGTGAGAGCATCTACAGGATTCTGTGAAGTATTGACCTTGATCAAAGTGATCAGGCCATCCTCTAACACCTCTCTGATGAAGTGGTATCTCACATCAATATGCTTTGTGCGAGCATGAAACATGGCATTCTTTGCCAAACATATGGCACTCTGGCTATCACATCCAAGAACAGGTGCCTTTTCAGGCATCCCAAACTTACTGCAGAGGCGGGCTAACCAAGTGGCTTCTTTGGAAGCCTCTGTGGGTGAAATATATCCAGCCTCTGTAGTAGATAGTGCAACTATCAACTATCCAGCCTCTGTAGTAGATAGTGCAACTATCAACTATCTAACCAAGTGGCTTCTTTGGAAGCCTCTGTGGGTGAAATATATCCAGCCTCTGTAGTAGATAGTGCAACTATCTAGATAGTGCAACTATCTAGTAGATAGTGTAGTAGATAGTGCTATCACATCCAAGAACAGGTGCCTTTTCAGGCATCCCAAACTTACTGCAGAGGCGGGCTAACCAAGTGGCTTCTTTGGAAGCCTCTGTGGATGAAATATATCCAGCCTCTGTAGTAGATAGTCTAGAGCACCATGAAATAGCTCCACTTGCAAGGATGTATACATAGCCACTTCTGGACTTGCGTGTGTCCACATCACCTGCCATGTCTGAATCACAAAATCCTTTTAACTCCAATGGACCCTTTCCATAACATAAGCATTTACTTTTGGTCCCTTTCAAATATCTCAAGATACATTTGATTGCGTCCCAATGAGCTCTACCAGGATTAGCCATGAACCTGCTAATAGCTCCCATTGCATGAGCAATGTCTGGTCGAGTAGCAACCATAGCATACATAAGTGAACCACAAGCTGATGCATATGGAACACTCTTCATGTAATTAACTGCATCATCATCTTTGGGACAGTCATCCTTGGAAAGCTTAACATGTGGCTGCAATGGCACTCCAAGAGGCTTACATCAGCCACACTAAATCTGTCCAGCCCTTTTTCAATGTACTTTTCTTGGGATAAATGCAAAGTATGCTCTTGCCTATCCCTTTTTATTCACATACCAAGAATATGTTCAGCTTCTCCAAGGCCTTTCGTTGAGAATACAGAGTTCAACTGCTTCTTTAGAGCATTCAGAGTGCTCTTTTTCTTCCCATCCAATAGCATATCATCTACATACAGTACAAGAATAATTGAGCTATCATCTTCATCCTTTTTTGTGTACAAACAGTGATCTGCATGGCTTCTTTTAAACCCATGTTTGAGCATAAATGCATCAAACTTCTTATACCATTGTTTGGGGGCCTGTTTTAGCCCATATAAGCTCCTTTTCAGTTTACATACAAGATGCTCTTTTCTAGGAATGGCATATCCTTCTGGCTGTTTCATGTACATTTCTTCATCTAAATCACCATGCAAAAAGGCCGTTTTAACATCCATTTGGAATAATTCCAAATCCAAGGAAGCTGTGAGAGCAAACAACACACATAAATGGTCATTTTCACCACTGGAGAGAACACTTCTTGGAAATCAATGCCCTCTTTTTGGGCATATCCCTTAGCAACAGCCTTGCCTTATACTTGGGTTTATTTTCAACAGTTTTGATTTTATACACTCACTTGTTGGGAATGGCTTTCCTTCCTTTGGGAAACTCAACCAAATCCCAAGTAGCATTTGCATGCAAGGCCTTTATCTCTTCCTGCACGGCTAACTCCCACTTCTTTTTGTGCTCACATAGCTTTGCCTCTTTATAAGTAAGAGGGTCACCCTCATTCGATAACATAATGTAATATATAGAGGGGTCATATCTATTCACTGGCCTCCTAGGATGTGTAGATCTTGTTGGAGATAGACGTCTGCGGAAGCACACGAACAACACAAGGAAGAAGAAGAAGCTTGGAGCACAACACACAAGACTGAATGTATTACTAGAGAATGTACAAAGATAAGTAGCCCATTAGGGCAATCGGCGTATATACAAGCCGGGGGAAAAAAACCTCCTAAAGAGGGAAAAAAGTGCCCCGGCGGTCCTAGAGTGTTCACACACATCACTACCTAAATATATCAACAAATCCCCCCTGGGAGTGATGCGGTGAACAAGGATCTGGCACTCATGTATAAGGAAGTGCCAAGCTATGTGGAAATCACTCCACAAAAGGAAGTAAGCCCAAAGCTTTGCGGAAAGCTTCAAACTTCTCCCTAGGCAGAGCCTTCGTGAAAAGGTCTGCAATGTTCTCCTACGTCGGCACATATGCCAAGCTGATCTCCCCAGCAGAGAACCTCTCCCTGACATAGTGATAATGCACCTCAATGTGCTTAGTGCGAGCATGGAACACAGGGTTCCTCGCAACTGCCAATGCGCTCTGACTGTTAGTGAAGATGGTGGTGGCAGAAGACTGGCCAACACCCAAATCAGCCATAAGGCGTCTGAGCCACACACACTCAACAATCGCACTCAGCCTCACAACTGGAAGTGGCCACAGTAGGCTGCTTCTTGCTCAACCAAGATATACATGAGCTACCAAGCATGAAGCAAAAACCACTAGTGGACACACGAGTGTCATAGCAACCAGCCCAATCTGAGTCAGAAAAAGCATGCAAATCAGGCGGTAGTGATCCCCCCTTGGGATAAAACAACCCAAGTAGCCGAGTACCACTCAAGTAGCGAAAGATGCGCTTAACCGCTTTCCAATGCGTGACTCCTGGGCAATGCATAAACCTGCTCATCTGTGAGACAACAAACTGAATATCTGGCCGAGTAATGCATAAGTAAATCAAGCATCCAACAGCTTGCTGATAGAGAACAGCATCAAATGCATCTCCAGCATCATGAAGACTCAATCGTAAACCTGTCTCCATAGGAGTGGCAATAGGCTTACAGTCTTCAAGGCCAAAACGCTGCAATAATGTGTCAATATATTTCGTTTGACACAAAGCCATTCCACCATCAACATGCATAAACTGAATGCCCAAATAGTGATGCAAATGCCCCAAATCAGACATCTCAAATGAGGCATGCAAATCAGCCTTAAAATCAGCAATATGTGTCTCAATAGGACCAATGAGCAGCATGTCATCAACATAGACAACAATGATCAGAAGCACATCATTAGCACGCTTAACATATAAGGTGCTTTCAGTTGGACTATTCTCAAAACCATGTGCAATGAGATAGGCATGTATCTTCTCATACCAAGCACGTGGTGCTTGCTTTAAACTATATAATGCCTTCTTTAACCTGCAAACTTGGTTTTCATGCCCTTTCTGCACAAAGCCATGGGGCTGAAAAACATACACTTCTTCATGCAAGTCACCATTCAGAAATGCTGTTTTAATGTCCAACTGATGTACATTCCAACCATGATGGGCTGCAAGTGCACAAATGCTGCGAACAGTAGTCATACGGCATGTAGGTGCAAAGGTCTCATCAAAATCAATGCCTCTTTCCTGTGCATAACCCTTTGCAACAAGCCTAGCCTTATACCTGTCAACTGTACCATCAGGTTTACGCTTCAGCTTGTATACCCACTTAGTGCCAATGGCCTTCTTGCCAGGAGGTAAGTCACATAAAGACCATGTACCATTCTTCATTATAGCATCATATTCAGATTGCATAGCAGCCATCCAATTTTCTGAATTTTGTGCTTCATCAAAAGAAACAGGCTCATTCTCATCACAGAGACTAGATGCAGCCATAGCATAGCAATCTGATGCAAAGGAGGCATTATGAGAGCCTGAACGAGTACGATATGACAAAGGTGCATCTAATTTGCTGTCACGCAAAGTCTGCACCAGCCATTTTGGCATAGTTTTTGCCTGCTCAATATCAGCTCTCTCATCAACAAGTGCATCATGTAAATCTGCATCAGAAATGGAATGATTTGCATCATCATATGAAACCTGCAAAGGTTGAGACGTTGCCTCATTAGGACCAGCACTAGCCTGTCCACCTGTAAAAAGAGGCATCAAAGTATCATACATGTCTTTGGAGCTAACAGATGTCTCCTTAGTACATGAAAGCAATGGCTGAATAGCATCTTCCACAAAGACAACATCACGGCTAACTAGAATGCGTTTAGTTTGTGGATGATACAGACGATAGCCTTTACTTTCAGAACTATACCCAACAAAAATACATTTTACTGCCTTATCATCCAATTTTCTGCGATGTTGTTCAGGCACTAATGCATATGCCAAACAACCAAAAACACGCAGATGAGCAACAGATGGCTTGCGGTCATGCCAAGCCTCATATGGAGTGATAGACTGCAACGCTTTAGTGGGACACCTGTTCAGTACATATGCTGCATACATGACAGCCTCAAGCCAGAAACTATGTGGTAAAGCCTGACTTTTGACCATGCACCTCGCCATCTCCATGAGTGACCTGTTCTTTCGTTCAGCAACTCCATTCTGTTGAGGTGTATACGGCACTGTACGCTGGTGTTTTATCCCACGTTCAGCCAGAAATGCATTAAAATCTGAAGACATATATTCCCCCCCTCGATCAGAACGGAGGGTGCCCATTTTACATGCTGACAGATTTTCAGCCAAAACCAAAAACTGTTTGAAGCACATGAACACTTCGGACTTTGCTTTGAGTGGATATACCCATGCATGCCTGGAAAAATCATCAATGAAAGTCACGAAGTAAAGGTAATTTCCAAAAGAGGGTGTCTGCATAGGACCACAGACCACTATGTACAAGTTGCAATTTCTGCGTAGCTCGAACTGAACCATCTTTTGGAAAGGAAGAACGCTGCATTTTGCCCAAAATACAGCCTTCACAAACATGTTTTCCAGGTGCCGCAAGTTTGGGCAAAGAGGACACCATTTCAGATTTCTGCAGGCATAACAAACTAGCAAAATTCAGATGACCAAATCGTGCATGCCAAAGCTTTGCATCTGACATAGCCTGAGAATCATGAACTGCACATGCCGAATCATTCACAGATCTTTCATAGTCTATGAGCTTATACAGCCCACGACATAAAATGCAAGACGCAATAATCACATCGCCATTTGAGAGATCATGGACTGTACACCTGTCATCAACAAATTTCACAACCAAGCCAATCTTGGCTAATGCAGAAACTGATAACAGGTTCTTTTTGATCCCTGGCACAAATAAAGCATCTGACAAAGTGAAAGAACTACCATCAGCAGTAGTCAGAATGATCTTACCAACTCCCATAACAGGATAAGAGGAGTTATTGGCGCATGTGACAGTATTCCCTGTAGGGGCAGGCTCGAGTGAAGAGAAGAAACTGCGCTGCGAGGTAATATGTTTGGTCGCCCCACTGTCAAAGTACCAAACATCTGAGTCTACTGCAGACATGCACTGATCATGAGAAGATGGGTCAAAACTGCAGACAGTAGTTAACGCCCATTCTTCTTCCTGCACAAGATTTGCAGACTCTGTTTTCAGTGTAGAGGCCTCTGCAACAACCATTCCAGCCTCTTTCTTCTTTGTCTCTTTAGCAGCCAGTTTTGGACAGTTCTTTATAATATGATCATTTCCTTTACAGTACTTGCAGAACAATTTCTGCTTTTCTGATTTCTTTTCATCTTTATCCTGGTTCTTCGATTGTGCAGCATTTGCAGATTTCTGCTTACTAGTAGAAGAGCTCCATTTTCCTTTGCCCTTCTGACTAGCCAGGAAAGCTTGATCTGCAACACGCATAATGGACCTGTTCTGCCTGGACTGATCTTCCTGCAACAGAACAGAGACTAATTCCTCAAATGACAAGGCATTCGGATTGCCTTTCATCATCAACCGAAGAGTAGAGGCAAAACTCTGATATGAATCAGGAAGACCATTCAGAACGGTCTGCACAAGTGAGCTATCTCGTATAACCTCATCAGCAGAAATCAATTGTTCCTTCAGGTCTTTGATCTTTGTAAGAAAACTGTCCATAGAATCACCTTCATTCATGTGCTCACTCTCCAACTATTTTCGGAGGTAAGCAACACGAGCCTCATTCCTAGCCTGATACAAAGTGGTAAGTGTATCCCAAGCATCCTTTGCTGTTCTGCAAGAGCGAATGTGAGGAATAATGGCACGTTTGACAGACAAGGCTATCAATGCATGTGCCTGGGCATCTCTGCCATCCCAACGAATCTGCTCTGCAGTAGGTGCAACAGAAACAGCAGCACGAACAGGAATCTGCGGAATATCATCTTCGACACCATCTTCATCAGCTCCAACACCTGTATTTGCAGTACCTGTCGTTACAGGTGTAACAGGACGTCTTTCAACACCCTGCACAATGTTCCACAATCCTTTTGCAATCAATACATGTCGCATCATATAAGCCCATAATGGGTAGTTGGTACCATCCAACTTATCCTCAACAGCCAACATACGGAATACATCACTGCTTTCAGCCATGGCCGATGACTAAAATACCTTGATGCAGAAAATTGACTGTATCTCAAAAAGTTGAACAGAACTGCCCAGACGAGTTCTGCTAGACCTGTAGCAGACTTCGAGACGCTTAAACTGGCGAACAGAAACTGGTATATATCTTTGGCACAAAAGGACGAAATAGCCTGCACAAGCGCTGCGATAGTGCGTTCGGATGCCGAAACGAGCTCAGATCGCGATTTCGGCACCACATAGCGAAGCTGTTTTGATCTCGTAAACACCCTGAGGTTGCTCACCAAATTTCGTGCGAATCTGAGACTGCTAACGGAGGAGTGTCGACGGCGCCCTAGAAGAAGCGACGACCTGCTCTGATACCAATTGTTGGAGATAGACGTCTGCGGAAGCACACGAACAGCACAAGGAAGAAGAAGAAGCTTGGAGCACAACACACAAGACTAAATGTATTACTAGAGAATGTACAAAGATAAGTAGCCCATTAGGGCAATCGGCATATATACAAGCCGGGGGAAAAAAACCTCCTAAAGAGGGAAAAAAGTGCCCCGGCGGTCCTAGAGTGTTCACACACATCACTACCTAAATATATCAACAGATCTTCTTACCCAAGTTTCCACATTACCCGGTAATGGATCTACATCAGGAGGTATTTCAACTTCTTCATTGTTAATGGGCTGTTGTACATCATTTCCAGCCCTGTTTTCAGCATGAATAAGTGGCTTCATATGCCCATCAGGAGCATCATTTTTCTATCCAACATCATCTGACTCAATACCATGGGCTCATTGTCATATCCAGCCATATGTGGTGCATCGTGAGGGTTCATATCAGATTTAACTGGTGGCTGTACATGTTGAAATTTGAATCTTTTATGGTCATCTTTAGAGGCACAATTGTTTTTGAGCATCCTTGCCTCATTAAATACAACGTCTCGGCTGCCTATTACCTTCTTGAGTTGAGGTAGCCAAATTATGTAGCCCATTTCACCTTCATCTCCATAACCCATGAAGATTCCTTTCATGGACTTTGCATCTAACTTGCTTCTCAACTCAGGCCTTATATGCACAAAAGCATCACAACCAAAGATACGTAGGTGGTCATTTGAAGCTGGTTTGCCAGACCAAACCTCTTCTAGAATGCCACCTTTTAAGGACATATGAGGGGATCGATTGCAAACATGAACTGCAGTTTTCAAAGCCTCTCCCCAAAATCCATGAGGGAGATTAGCTGTGGACAGCGTGCATCTCACCCTCTCACATAAAGTCCTATTATACCTTTCAGACACGCCATTGGAAGAGGGGATGTATGGGACTGTTAGCTCCCTCTTAATACCAAGATTTTCACAAAATCTGTTCAATTCAGCACTTGTAAACTCACCTCCATTCTTTGTACACAAGCATTTCAGCTTTCTACCTATTTGGATGGTCACAAATTTCATGTAAATGTAGCAACGACTTCATCTTTAGATTTTAACAAATATACCCAAAGCTTCCTAGAGTAGTCATCAACAAAAGAAACAAAGTAAAGAGCAATCCCCATAGATTTTGTGGGCATGCTACAAACATCAGAATGAACAAGATCAAGCACATTAGACTTACGGGAGACACCAGAGTAGCAGGAATTCTTTACTTGCTTACCATATTGGCATTCATTACAAAAATCAAGGCCTTTAGCATCAAACTTCTCCAAATTACAAAGTTTATCAAGGCCTTTTTGGCTCATGCGGCCAAGCCTTTTATGCCATAATTCCATATGTGAATGAATTTCAGCCAAAGCAATAAACTTGCCCAGCAAGGCTTTACCATGCAAGCAATAAAAGCTTCCATGACCCCTTTTCAAAGAGGGTACTATATCCATGCATATCCATTTGCCCAATAGACAATAAGCTTTTCTTGATGCTTGGTATATACCTTATATCATGCAAAACTAGCTCATTAGTACCATCCACTGTGAGATGCACTGTGCCAATACCTTCAATAGAACAAGCATGGTTATTTCCAAGATATACATGTCCATGGCTGCCTGCATGAAAGGTAATAAAACACTCCTTAATCGGAGTAACATGGAATGATGCACCTGAATCCACAATCCATGTTTGTGACAAAGCATCATTCACAGTAAGAAAGGCATCTATCACATCCTTCTTTGTGATCTGCATATCTTGTGCATGAATATTAATAGAATCATCAATAATTTCAGCATGATCTATTGCCTTAGTAGCACAAAGTATATCTTCTGCATCTGATAGCTCCTCAATGACAACACTAGAGGCCACATTGGCCTTCTCTTTGTCCTTGTCCTTTGAGTTGTCATGTGCTTCATTCTTGGTTTCCTTTGTCTTCCTGTCACCTGTGTTCTTCTTTCTTTCTAGTTCAGCTTTATAGTATCTGCAATCAGGCTTCTTGTGACCTTTCCTACCACATTGATAACAAGTCACTTCAGCCTTGCCTTGTCTTTTGCTCCTGTTCCTTTGTACATTTCCACTTTTCTTTTCTGTTCTTCCTCTAGCCACATTGGCTGAACCACTTCCCTCTCCACTAGCTTTCCTCCCGATTTCCTCATTCAAAATAGAACCCCTTACACCATCAAAGGTAAGATTGGGACTATTCGAAAGTGAAACAACCAATGTTTCCCATGAATCAGGTAAGGTCATCAACAAGAATATGGCCTTAAGATTATCATCAAATGGAGGTAATCTAGAGTCCTGCAATTATGAAAGAGTACCAATAAAAGAAAAGTGCTTAGCCGCACTTTTTGAATCATCAAGCTGCATACACACTAGCTTACGCATAAGATTCACTTGATTTTCAGGTGTGGTATTTTCATAAGTGGCTTTTAGCTTCTACCATACCTCAAAAGCAGTTGTAAGGCCATTCGAATTCCCTAAGACCTCTTTCCATAAATCGTAACCGTTACCTTCAAATCTCTTGATCTCGAACAAGCTTTTGACATCAGAGGAGGTAGAGGCCATGTTTACACACTAAGAGCTTCAAAATTTCACCAAAAAAGGGAAAAATTACTTGTTATCTTGTGGGCAATTACCTTATGAGACTATAGCTGAGAAATTAAGCCCAAAAACTGTTAAAAACTTGCAAAAATCAAATTTTTGTAATTTTTTTGAAAAAAAATTCAAAAAATTCCAGCAAGCTGTAATTGCATAAAAAACAACAAATTTGTTGTTTTTCAACCACAAAAGGCATATATAGATGCAAAACCATGTCAATGGGTGCTTATTTTCACAAAAGCCCCAATTTATTTTACAATAATATGACCTGTAAAATCACAGAAATGACCTGCTGTAATAAGTTTCCAGCAAGTATGCACTTCCTCAATCTTTGTACATGTCCTCCCACTTGAAATGAGAGAGAATTTCTACAACAAAGGACCTGTAGATGAAAAAATCAGCTATGTGGATGCTGAAAATGACTTGTGGGGATACAAAAAGAAGAATAGAAGAGATTCTTCACAATGAAACTCTCTAAAAAGCACAAAATTTGCTTCAGCTTTGCTCCGAGCTGAAGTAATCCTCCAAAAACAACACTTTTATCATGAAAAAAGAAGTTTTTCCACGATGAAATTATCCCAAATGCAAGAAAATGCCTTCATCTTAACATAGGCTGAAGTAGAAAAGCACTTGGAGCAACTTTGTCGCGATGGAATAACTCAAAGCTCTGATACTAGTTGAAAGAGGCTGCGGAGAGCTACATCGTGGTGTGCATCGGTTGATCCAAACGCCAAGGGAGTGGGCTGCTGCATGAGGAAAGAGAAAGTAGAGAGAGAAACCTGCATAGAAATTTGGAGAAGAAGATGGAGAAGCTGAAGTTGAAGAATTCCCAATCAATTTATGAGAGATTTGGGACCAAGTCTTATTGATAAGTGATTTTTAGGTCATTTGGGCATGTTCACACATGGCCAATGACCAAAAGTCATAAAAATAATATAAATGCCTATAACTCCCCAATTTGGGGACCAAAAAAATATATAAAAAAGATGTTTGGAAAGCTCTCGAAGAGAGTTCTCACATGGAAGCGTCAAAATATACAAAAGGAGAGTCCTTGGGGCCTTTATCCCCAATAGTTGACGAGGCTTAAGGGTAAGACTTTCGTCGAGTTTTACTCTAAGTCTCATCAACTAGCCTATACATTATGAAGAATTTACAACTCTTTAATGAATTTGATGAGTGAGAATTATCTAGTCTAGGGTAGGGATATTTTCTTCATTCCTTTTGTATCTTTTGGATGTCCACTGCTTTGACCTTCAAATCATCCACAATGACCAATGATTATAGTCGTTTTACAATCTTTAATTCTAGCACGCATAACAAGAAGATTGTGCACAAAAGCTTTGGGTATTGTTTTAGAAAGCGACTTTCTTTTTTAGGATCTAGATAATTTGGAGGGAATTTTTAGTTATGGCATCATAAAGTTTTGAATGAGAAGCAAATTGCTTCTCCTCTGAATATGTTTTGTCAAGAGACTTGGTTTTGCTTAAAGAAGCAAACTGCAAAATCTTCCAAAAGCGATGGGATTGATTTGCATGGGCATTTGAGATTGTGAAATGTAGCTTTTGAAGCCATGGGAGTTTCAGGTGAGATGTAATTCTTGAAAATTCTTTTGTGAAGACATGTTGAAACGAGAGATCATGATGGTATCTTAAAAAATCTTTGTTAAATTAAATAGCCTTGATAGTGTTAGTTGGCAATCTGAAATTAAAAGCATTTTTTGCTCAAATGTAGTAAGCGTGAATGTTATCACTCTTTTACACAATTAGTGCAACATCCAATTGAATTTGAGTTAGGAAAAAAACATCTCTACTAATGCCTTGATCCTATTCCATGCATGAGTTCACTCACTTGAAAAACTATGAAGTAAATAGAGGGTCATATGAAGATGAGATATCTCATAACTTGTTAAGTGCAAGATCAAATATATCCTCAGGTTCAAGATCAAATATGTCCTTATGTTCAGACATAGTTTTGATGAGCACTCTATGCGGCTTAAAATCCATAGTTACATCTTTTTTTTTATTGTGTCTTTCATATCTTTTGGACCTAAGTTCGCATAATTGTCTTGGCCAAGGTGTGCATGGAGGGATTTCATCCAAACCCTCTCCTTGTTCTTCGGTTTACTTTGCCACTTCTTTTGGGCTATGGACTTTTGTTTTCCATCATTTTAGTCACAAATCAATCCTTTTAGACTGTGAGTGTATGCATAGTAGGATGATAATTTGTTGCTTGCCTAAATCTCATTGATTGATTTATTCCCTTGCTTCTCATATAGTAACTATCTAATACCATCATGTATGTATTTTCATATCATTCTCCCCATTTATGTGTTATAATACCATATCAACTCAATAGGTTTATTGGAAGTTTTCCTAAGTGCTTTGTATTAGGATGTTGCTTTCTTGATAGGCCAAGTGTGTGTAAATATGTAAAGGTTGTTGCATATATCTCTATCTCCCACGATTTGGCTCTACATAGTATTTTCTAAACTCAATGTGTATGGTAGGAATGTATGTATGTTTGTTGTCCCTTGTTTCTTCTCCCCCTTGACTCTCTCTCTCTCTCAATCCACTTGTGCTAATTCAGAGATTCACTCAATTTCACTCATCCAATGACATGTATATATTTACAAGTTGGGTAGTTTCTTGCCCCAATTTATTTTTCCCTGTCACGTAAACTTCTTGTATGTCCACCCTTATACACGTGTCCCTCACCTCTTGCATGTAGAAAATCTTTCCTACAAATTACCACTCACTCAATCCATCATGCCTATCACATGCACATCCACCCACATCCATTATATATAGACACACACATAAAGTGATTTTCCGAGTTTGTAGGAATAATCTTCCTTGACTTTGATCTTGAAACCATTAGGTTGTTCGACATATAATTTTTCTTAAAGGTCACCATTTAGAAAAACACTTTTGACATCAAGTTGGTAAATGGGCCATTTGAAGCGTGCACTTAATGCAAGAATAATTCTTTTGGCTGTAAACCTTGTAGTAGGGGCAAATGTTTCTTCATAATCAATGACGTGCTTTTGCTTATAGCCTTTAGCTACAAGTCTTGCTTTGTACTTGTCCAAAGTATGATTTAATTAGTACTTGAATTTGTATAGCCATTTAATTCCAATAACTTGATGAATTGAAGGCTTTGGAGCAAATGTCCGAGTACCGTTCTTTTCAATTGCATTCATTTTTATCTACATAGCTTCGTTCCATTCAGGTTGACCTTGAGCTTCTTTGAAATTTGAAGGCTCTAGAATCTGTTGAATATGATGCATAAGTGTAGAATTAAAATATTGACTTTGTTCATGTTCCTGCTTCTCGATGAGCCTTTGAGATCTCCTAGGGTGGTAAGAAGTACTCACTTCTACATTTTTCTTAGAAATAATTGTGTCCCCCTTTGAAGTGTAGATGGGTGGATTCAAACTTGGAGTTGGATCTTTGATTGAGTACCTTGAATCTTCATCAAAGATGACATCTTTTAAAATGGTAATGGACAGGTTCTCAAGATCATGTAGTGTGTAAGCCTTAGACTATTCACTATAGCCAATGAATAGATGTTTCTTGGAATTAGATTGCAACTTATGTCAATCTTTCTTGGGCACATGTACAAATGCTTCACTCTCGAGCACTCAAAAGTAACTAAGATTAGGCTTGCATCCATATTAGGCTTCAAATGGAGTCTTGTTGTGTAATATGCTTGTGAAGCATCTATTGATGATGTGAACTCCAAAGTGTACAACTTCCACATAAAACTTGAATGGTAAGGCTTTGTTGTAAAGCATAGTGCATGCCATTTCCATGATGCTTTGGATCCTTTTTTTAGCGACCCCATTTTGTGATGGAGTATGAGGTTGAATGACTTGCAACTTGATGCCCTTTTGCTTCAAGAAGTTATCAAAGTCATGATTGATGAATTCATTTCCTCCATCTAATCTAATGGTCAACTTGATAGACCAATCTCTCAACTTAGAAAAGTTATCTGCCTTAGACTTAAGAAAATAGACCCATATGTGTCTTATGCGAGCATCCACTATGAGAAAGAAGTAGAGTGATCCACTAAGTGATGGGGTATTCATTGGTCCACAAAGGTCCATGTGGACTAGGGCTAGAGGATTCCTTGCTCAGGCAGAAGCGTATTTGGGATCTGGAGCCCTATGTTGCTTGCCTTGAGTGCAGGCTTGGCAGATATCATGAACTCACCCGATCTTGGATAATCCCTTAACAAATTGAGATGTTGAAATCTTGGTTAAGTAAAATGTGTGTCCATATCTTTGGTGCCATAGGCTAGAAATTGAATCCTTAGAAAGAAAGCATGAAAGCCTATATGAGACTTTGTCTTCAACTCCTTCGGTTATGATATCCTTAGTACAAGGATCAATTACCTTCACGGATGTGTTGTCAAATAAAACTTGTTTGTGATGATCGATGATTGCGTGGGAGAGAGAGAGAGAGAGAGAGAGAGAGAGAGAGAGAGAGAGAGAGAGAGAGAGAGAGAGAGAGAGAGAGAAGGTTTTGACACTAGTTTGGTAACAAAGGGGCATTTGATAAGGCTTTGGATTCTCCTCAATGATTTATAATTTGTACTCTACCCTTGCTTTCTATTGGAAGACTTGTTATTTCCTAAATAAACTTCACTAGTGTGGTCTTTTAGCCCCTGAAATGATTCGTGATCTTTGCACATGTGAGAGGTTGAACCACTATCAAAGATCCACTCTTGTGAGGAGCTAGAAGTGATTAGGGCATTGGCCTATGTGGAGATAAATAGATCTTCACTTGAATAGTGAGACCTATATGGAGAAAAATTTGTTTCATGCTTGGATGTAGAGGCTTTAGAGTTGTTCTTCTTTTTATAGCAGAACTTCTTGTTATGCCCTATTTTACTGCAGGTGAGCTTCTTGGATGAATTGGTGGCCTTGTTTAGGAGCATAAATATAGTTGTGAGTAGCATTCTTGACCTTGTGGAATGGACCCTTAGCTTTCATGGAGGCTTCTTGTGACTTTGAAGACTTCACTTGTGAGTTGTGTAGGAGCCAAAGTTGTCATACTTCCCAGGTTAACACTTAGCCTTGGTTATAAAATGTTGTGAAAAAGGTTTCGTATGACCTAGGAAGCCTATTTAAAAGCTTAATAGCTATATCCTTGCTTGACACCTATCTGCCACATAATAGGAGCTTGCATCGGTAATCTTCAAAAGCAACGATGACCTTGGTGATGGGATCTTGGGGTTTAATGGTGAGGTTATGGAAATCTACTTGTAAGGCATAGATTCTAGAGGGATTCTTATCCTCATAGAGATCCTAAATTAGTTTCCAAGCCTCATGTAAGAGTCTTACAAGAAGTGATATGTCCTTTTGTCAATTCATCATATGCTAGCAATAATTGTGGTAGGGCTCTTTTATCTTTTACATTCCAAATGTTCCAGGTAGCTAAGTCATTATCCTTATGTGTCTCAATTGTAGAACATCAACTACTTCATACAATAAGTTTGTATATAGATAAGCCCTAATCACATCTTTCCAAAAATTGTAGTTTGTGCCATTTAACCTCTCATCGTTGGGCATGAACATAGGCATAAATGAAGGGTAGAAAAATTAATAAAAGATATTGCATTCAAAAGGATAAAAATTTTTACTGTTGAAGCTATTTGCAGTTGAAACTATTTTACTAAAATTTTTACTATTGAATTTTCTATGGGATGAGGGGAGGCTTAGAGTATTTGCACTTTTTGACACCTTGGAGGGGCTTAGAGTAGCCCGTTGGACACGATGATACCTTTGCAGGGCTTAAAATAACCTGAAATGCTCATAGAGACATCCTTTGGGGTGAATACCCCTACACTTAGAGCTCTTGGGTGGCTTAGATTACCCAACCCAATCACACACCAAAGATCTTTCTTTTATTATAGAGTTACAAAATGAAGGGCACTTAGTGCCAATTAATGTGCCAAAGTTTAGGGTTTGTACACTTGGAAAATTCAAACGAAAGCTTTGGATAGAAGAGTCGGTGCCTTACTTGAAGAGTACAATAGGGACTGTCATAATATATGCCCAAAAAAAGGGTTCATATCCTAGGAATAGTACAAAACAATCTCTTAGCGAGTACAATAGTGTGCAAGGAGTGCCAAGAGAAGTTACCACAAAGATATGCAAAGGTTAAGGTTTGTATGGAGAGAGAATCAACCAAATTTCAAGTAATTTATTAGGGGAAATAATGAACCCTGCATATGCCTTGTAAGGATTCCTAATTTTAAGGGATACATCCTAATCTTGTTCTTTCTTGAGAGAAAAAAGTGCATTTAATAGAGCACTTTTTAGTAGGTTGGACTAGGCTTTTTTTTTAGGGCCAAGTAAGGTAATCTCTCTCTTTTGCAAAAGAAAGAGAGAGAGATTCCACTTTACACATCATCAAATTCATCCATCTTTGTGAATAAAAATATGACTTTTTTTTAAAAGTTGCATATTTAGTTATTGCTTACTAGAAAGGGCCCATTTTCTAACATACATGGCAAAAGTTACTTTTTTTATGCAGAGTTTTTAAGAAGATCACTCAAAATAGTTCTTTTTTCAAACTTCCTCCAAAAGTAGAGTGCCACATCATCAAATTCGTGACTTTCTTACCCTAAAAAATGATTTTTTTCTAATTTATATCATTTTTACTCACATAGAATGGAAAAGCTCACCTTGACCCATACACATATCAAAAAGGTATTTTTCTCTACGCACAGATACATCCTAGTCCATTATACATGTTATTTTGATTCTCTTCTCTCTCTCCCTCTCTCTTACTAGCAACCATGAGGTACTCGAACAATTTTCTCCAAGGATAAGATGTAATAGTAATGGAATCACTAACAATGAATATTGTCTTCTTGGAGATGATGTTAGATATGCTCAAAACTGTACCTTTAAGTGACCACAAATGATCCATGATGCTCTAAGTTGTAAGGCCTCCATTATGAGGAGAAGCCATTGTGAGAGCTAGGATATTTGTGGAACCCCAACTTGTAAGTTAGATGAGGTCTATGTATGAACATTGATGGTTATAGATGATCTTTGTGAACCTATCCATTAGGTTAGGTAGGGCATAATTTTTCAAGCCATTGGATTTCCATTCAAGCCGAAAATAAAGGCCCTGTGACGTTGTGCAGCCTCCCCATAGAACCTTAACGGGGGGAGTGCAGAGGGGGGCTTGCCCCCTTCTACGGGGTCCAAGGGGCCTATACCCTTGGCCCATAGGGCCGAGATGGAAGGACGTCAGGTCATGGAGATATGGTCAGATTCTATATTTTTCTTACTATTTTGTATCTCCCGACTACGTTTATCTATATTGATTCCCCTTGTAAAAGCTATATAAGGATGGCCCAGGTTGAGCTTTACATAGCATTGCACACTAGTAAGACCTTCATCTAGATTCTATCTAGATTGCCATCTAAGCTCCACATTGGGAGTGCACGGGTGGACAACACCATCGTTGTAATTGTTATACGCTTGGCAATCTGAGAATTTGAGTTCTCTATCTCTCAGTCTGCCTTTATCTTTGTGTGTGCTTTTTTTCTCTCAACTATGTTTACTAGACTATTTCGCTATGCTATCATTTTCTTATAGATGACAATATTCATGTCCAAGTAGGCGGTTCATTCTAATCTTGTGATCCAAGATTTACTATTCATTTTACATTCCCATATTCATATACTTTATTTCAAGAGAAAAAAACAAGCAAAACCATAATTGTAAGCTCTTTCATGTGGAGTGGGAGGCATTTTGATATATCTTTGTATCAGTCAAGATTCTAGTCCACTAGTAATGGAAAAGTCCCACTATATATCTAATAGTAATTTCTTAAAAAATACACGCCATACTAGTGGTTCTATGCATATTAACTAGTTGGAATAATACTCACTTGGTTTTCTTCAAAAAACTTTTTCAAGAGTTTGACAATTAGAAATGTTTTCATGAAAATTACAATGCAACATTGCAAGTGAAAATTGGAGTCTATCAACAAGGCCTTTGCATTGTCAGGGGAGCACTAGATTGTGCCCATTGACTAGACTATACAAGATTTTGGAATTATACTTCTGATTACAAGATCACCCACGTAGGGGAAATAATACAAGAATATGTAGCTGAAACAAGAATTCCCACAACATGAGATTGATAGGTATGGATAACTTGAATAGAGATGATACATGAGATCCCACAACTTGGGAGCATAGGTATGAAACAAGATATCTGGATTACAAGAACTCCCTTCAAGGAGATGAACTAGATACAAGAATTAACTCGACAAGATCTCATACTACAAGATTACAATAGGACACAATAGGATGTCCAATATACTAGACTAGACAAGACTAGAACAAGGCACACGATTAGAACTCAAAAATGAACTTGGAAAGTACTTACTTAGAGATCGTGACTCCTTCAGTTCCCAAGACTGGCATCCACAAGACTAACTATGAATGTGGCCAACCCCTCCTTATATAGCTTTTCAAGGGCATTTCTCCAATGGGAGTTATGAATTGATGATATCATCAATTCAAAACGTGAACTCTAGGTGTTAAAATCAGGTAACTAGGTAGTTGGTCTGAGGGTTTTGGCACGTTCCAAACACAATGGAAGCATTATATTCTCCAAATTCCTAACCAAACATGAGTTATAGTAAGTGGCATGAAATCTAAGGTTTAGGATGGTTTCCTTTGTTTCCATGACATCACCTCCCCCTCAAGCGACGAGTTCCACGAGGAGCGGTTATGTGACTTTGAGATCTTTTAGGAGTTGAATCTTCATAGCTCTTGGTCTTCGTAGAGTTCTTGATATGTGGGATTGGAACACGATGATGATGAATATCCACGATGAAACTGAAATGGATTCGTCGTATATCTAGGTGTAGAATCAAGTGCTTGATTCTCATGATGGGATGTATTTATCTTTTGACTCTAATGATGATTCCTTTGATATGGGATGGTGATTGTGGAATTCCTAATTCCAAGTATTTTCTAATTCTTAGGACATTTGAATACCATATGATCATGATCTCCACAATAAAAGCATAATCCATTGTCTTTTTTATGTTTTCTTTCCTTTGGTGTAACTCCTTTGACTTTGATGTTATCCAACTCCATGGTTTTTGGTTGAGATTCTTCCAGCATGTGTTGTTGTGGAATAGTGGTAAAAATGTATTTTCGATCTACAATAGAAGTTTTTATCTCTTGCTTTCTCTCGAACAACCTATTATCACAGTCAATTGATTAATTCATGAATTCATTCAAAGTGTTTTCCTTGGGCATGGTTAATATGAGTTCCTTCACACCGTCATGTATGCTCTTCACATCAATGGTTGTAATTTGTCTCTCTTCAATGATCAATGGTTAAGAAACTTGGGCAAGATCATCTTCATGCTTGAACACATCTTCATCTTGAAGTTGGTCATCATTGAATAATTGATTCTCGCATTGAACTGCTTGCTTGATAGACTCATCTAAAGTATTCACATGAGGCATATAGAGTAACTGATTCTTTATTTCATCTCTAAGACCACTTTGAAATTGATTAGCTAGACAGTCTTCTTGATATGTGGAACCCTGAAATAAGTTTCTGAAGTCTGATGCAAATTCTACAATTGAGCGGTCACCTTGTTGTAGCCTCCTCTCCAAATGTTGGAGTTTTTACATATATCATCCAAAGTAAATTCGATATTTTTGAGAATGGATATGGAATCCATCATTTTTTACCTGGATTGATGTGAGAGTCTTGCCAAAATGTCAAGGGAGCAGTAGATTGTGCCCACTGACTAGAGTAAACAAGATTGTGGAATTTTACTTTTGATTACAAGATCACCCACGTAGGGAATATAATACAAGAATATGTAGATGAAATAAGAAGTCCCACAACTCGGGACTGATAGGTATGGATAACTCGATTAGAGATGATCCATGAGATCCCACAAATTGGGATCCTAGGTATGAAACAAGATATGTGGATTACAAGAACTCCCTTCAAGGAGATAAACTAGATACAAGAATTAACTCGACAAGATCTTGTTCTACAATATTACAATAGCACACAATAGGATGTCCAAGATACTAGACTAGACAAGACTAGAACAAGGAACAAGACTAGAACTCAAACATGAACTTGGAAAGTACTTACTTGGAGATTACGACTCCTTCAGCTCCCAAGATTGGCATCCACAAGGTTGACTATAAATGTGGCCAACCCTTGCTTATATAGGTTTTCAAGGGCGATTCTTCAATGGTGGTTACAAATTGATGATATCCTTGATGATGTCATCAATTCAAAACATGATCTCTGGGGTTCAAAATCAAGCAAATAGACAATCAATCTGAGGGTTTTGGCACATTTCGGATGCAATGGAAGCATTAGATTCTCTGAATTATTAACCGATCATGAGTTATAGAAAGTGACATGAAATCTAAGGTTTAGGATGATTTCGTTTATGCCAATGACATGCATCATGATCAATGTCATGCATAAAAAATTTGTGAGGGTTCATGAAGGCATCATTTGGTCATTTTATACTAACAAGTTTTTGTGGTATATCCTATCCATGTTCAAGGTACACAATGAACACCTTGGATGCAACCCCATCAAAGAGGATGAAGTGCTCTACATGCAATAGAGGTCACCATACAGTCACAACGTCGTTCAATATGACAAAGTGAAGTTGATTAAAAATATCAAAGTAGTTCATAGCTCCATCCATAAAATCATTCCTAATAGCATGATGAAGATCAACCCCCATAGAGGTGACCATTCAAATAAAGATCCAAAGGTCATACACAAAGGGGAAGAATAAATCTAGTGCTTATTGATGATGAACCATTTGAACTCAATATACCTCAAATAGAACATGGTTGATGAAACATGAAGTAGCCATCCCAACTCATCCAGAAAGGAGAGCTTCAAGGAACCATCATGGAACATAAGCATATTCCACTGTCACATCAAGTAGAGGGTAGAAAGTCACTACTATAAGGGCAAAGCACCCTACCCACATATGCAAAAAGAGAGAAAATAGAACTTATGCCATAAATTGTGCCACAATGCCAATCAAGGCATGCTTGTAAAATGAATAATAATTATCAAGCACATCATAGATCATATGTAGCACAATCTAAAGTTGCTTCTTATGCAAAAGCAACAAAAAAGTGAGGAAACATTATAGATCCTTTGTGCTTCAATGTTAATGCACTAGACTATGGATATAATCAATAGCACTTCAAGCCATCCAAGATAAGATAGATGCATTCCTTACTTCTATTTTGAAAGATTTTAACTTGTGTCTAGTTCATGTGAAGATGATGACTATACAACCCAAGAAACTAAATTCCAACATACATGATTATGTAATCATTCTTGTTGAAGAGATTCATTTTGTAAAAATGAATTTTCATTATGATAATCTAACTTTTCATCATCGTTCTTACATGTGCTCAAGTCTATTAATCAGCGTTCTTTGAAGCTCCCTTCAAATCTTCTATTTCTCTCATTTTTTAAAAGTTAAAGCTATTTTAGAGAAAAAAGAAAATCATCACATAGAAAAAGATATATGATAATAAAATTCAAACCTCATTTATAGTTCAATTTTGAAGGACTTTAATTATATTATCTACTCTCTTCACAACCTATGAAAAATCCAAAATAAAATATAAGTATCTAAAGAAATACATATTATAACATGTACAAAAAAAAATTGTAGATTTCTAACCTTATGTCCTTGTCAATATAACCTAGATTCAAATAGATTAGCAAAACTCTTTTTATCTTAGTAAACCTTATTTGCCTTAAGTTGGACCCAAAAAATTGTTGCAATCTACATAAATGGAGATTGTCAAAACATGTACGGAAAATAATAGATGGGAATACAACAATATAGACCTATAGATCTAGATTATCATGTCAATATTCCATAGTTATCATTATCTATTACCGTTGTCTGCTTGAAGTATGATGTTTTCTATAAATGAAGACTTGGCCAATTTAGACTTAGAAGAGGATAAACATTGAAGATCTTTAACATTCCAAAAATCATTATGTGCATTGGGTACAACATATGTATGCGCATAAAAAAGAAGACTCTTTCATGAGAAAGTTGAGCAATAACCACATGTGAAATGACTAATGATTTACCATTTTCATGCAATCTTTATAATGTATTTGATTTGTAAGAGTACGAAATGGTTGTTCCTCCCACCAACGTATAAGGAGGCATAGCTAGAACATTAAACTAATTGTAGATAGTTTAAGAAAATATTGAATGCCATCCGCAATTCAAAAGCTTAAAAAAACACTCAATTCATACAGAATTTCCCCTTCTAACCAAAATATAGGATGCACTATACATTAAGCCATGCCCATTTTAAACCTATTAGAAAATAAATTTTGTTGATCTCTAACCTTCCAAAATATTTTGATGTAATGGGTACAACATATGCATGTGTGTAAAAGAAAACTCCATCATTAATAAATGATTAATGCTATGGAATGATTAATGGCTTAAAAATTGCATACAATGTTCAAAATGTACTTGTAAGGCTATGAAATGGTTTTTCTTCCAACTACATAGAACGAAATATAGCCAAACAATAATCAAAGCATATGTAGATAGGTTAAACACATATTAAATGCCATAAAAAATTCAAAATTTCACAAAAATGCCCAGACCTTCATGCAATTCCTAGAAGGTACTTGTAAAGATATGAAGTGGCTGCTCATCCACCAAAGTAGAAGAAAATATATCTATAATTTCTAGATAGGTCAAAGATATATCTAACACTATATACCATGCAATATTGTAATGTAGTACTTCCAATTGATAGGATATCTCATTCTAGTAGAGTTTTCAAGTTTCATAGTTGCCATTTCAAGACATATTGTGCAATAGAAACCATCCCATTGTCTTTGTGGTCCTTGAAGCCAAGTAGCTTTTCCTTCCAATGAAGATCCAAGTTTCCAAGATTTCTAACTCGATGAGGCCCATATCTAGAGGTTTGCATGAATAGCCATGCACCTTCATAGTACTCATATGGCATGTGTTTTCCATATGTAGCTTTGATATTATGACACCTTTGGTGTCACTCTAGCACAATAGCAAGTACCAATGTGAGGAGATTCACCTCATAAATGTCAATCTGTGAAGACGTGAGGACTGGTATGAAGACCATGAGCAAGTGAAGGCACAAGTGTGTGAGTGAAAGCACACAAGCATGCATACACATACACACACAAGCATAAGGTAGGAGCAAAGAGAGGAACAATGGAAGGACTTCGATTACAAAGGAGTTCTCTTATAAAACTCAAATCTACAACAAGCTAACCTCAAAAATGAACTCTCTAGCTCTTTTTATAGTTTTTTGAGTGGTTTTGGCCCTGTCTAGACCTACTGTTCGGCCTAGTTAAAAATTAGGTTCTAGGGCTTATTTGAGGGCTTAAACGGAGTCTAAAAATTATGAAAATTGGTATGATGATACTCCTCAAGCTCAAGGAATCCTCGGCTTGAAGAAAATGGAGTTGCAAAAAATGTGAACTGATATTTACAATGGTTTTTAGTGATAAAAATCACTATTTTTATAGGGAACTCTTATGAAAATTTGGCATATGCTTCTTGGAGCTCCCTACATGCTCCTTCTTCCTGTGTGTCCACTTCATTGATGTGCTTCCATGCTTATGCTTGACCTTGAGTGTCAACACTCCCCCCCTCTCGAGTCTCTCATCCCTGTCAGACCCTTGTTGGAGTGGTTGTTCCATGTAGTACTTTGAGAGGTAGTGTCCTTCATGTATCAATAGGAGTTGTCCATCTTCCCCATGTAGCTTGGTCGGTTTTCTAGTTCTTCATTTTTTCACTGCTAGCCATTGCATGCTTTAGACCCTTTGTATGTACTTCCTCTTTGGATTCTAGCTGAATGTGTCGTTGTGAGCTTCCAAAAACTGATAGTTGCTCAAAAGAGGTTCTCAATGTTGATGGTGAGTAGTTGTCAACTGGGAATTGCTCCATAGGTATTGATGTTGTACCCTTGATGCCCTTAGATCTTGGAAAATGAGTTTCATAGTAGGATGCCAAGTTCTTGTGACCCATAATGAGTGATGGGTAAGTGCATTAGTGCATGGGTTGAAAAAGATATGTGCCTTGTGAATGGCCTTGGAATGTGGCCCTATGCATGCATACTTGGGGAATGCATTGGAAGAAGTATGGTGCAAGAATTTGGGTCTTGACCAAAGTGCCCAAGGGTATGCTAACAAATAGGTTTTCTAATCTATCATGGTTAGAGTGTTGTCGAAGTAGGCCATTCTTACCATGGTCAAAGATCCTTCAATATTCATCTCTTCGTGTTGTGCTCCAGCATGGTGATTGACCATCGGCTTGTTTTCCGTTGCTGATAGATGTGCTTGTTGATGGTTTGCATTGGATATTCTTCAAGTGCACAATCCTATTCTTTCTTTTTTGTTTTTGCTTTTTTTTTTGTTTTTGTTTTTTTATTGGGGGCATTGTCACAAAACAAGAAGAAAGATGTTAGTGTCAATAAAATAATTTACATATGTCAAATGTGTCTCATGTGCTTGGGGTTCTCAATTGTGTCTATGCACAACCATATAATATGGCATTATATTAATGCATACTTTGGAAATGCATGACCTGAATGGTGCAAAAGATAGGGTTATACCAAAGGCACATGGTTGTTGCACGTCGAGGCTTCTGATATTACTTGCTGACTTGATGCAATCTTTGTTTGGAGGTGTCGATTGAATCTCAAAGGGATGTAATCCTCCTTATAGGGATCCATTTTAGAATATTATTTGGCCCTTTGGAGATTGCCTCTGACCTCTTCATCTTTGGGTGATTTCTGAAATTTGGTATCTAATGTGGTTGGCTCTTTGGTTCCGTGGAAGCTACTAGTACTTTTGGCTTCCAAACCCATACCCTTTTTGCATGTCTTCTTACTATTACTGAAGAGGTGATTTCATCTTCTTTTGGTCTCTATGCTTGGTTCTTAACCTTTTCTATCCTTGGCATCTTTTTTGAGACCTTTTGCATGGTGGGGAGCCTAGACCTTTGTGCATGTAATAATTCTTTAGGAACCCACGTGTAATTGCCCTTGTTGAGTTGTAACTAATTTCTTAGGCACCCAAATTTGTTGGAGACCTTCTCGTTGAGCTGGTCCTGGTTGCTTGGTTCTTGTCTTCACATGGTTGGCTTGCCTGGGTGGGAATTGTGTTGGCAAGCCTAGTGGTTGCTCTCCTTTTCATACCCAGATCTGCTTCATGCCTGAAACTACTTGCTTCTTGAATGCTCCTTGTCTATTTGATATAGCAGTGGTCTTGTTCTGTTTTTCTTGCCTCTTTGGTTGAATCGTTGTTATTGCATTGTTCTTTGAAGAAGAAGAGAGGCCAGCTCGCCTTCGAGATTGTTCTTCCATGGTTGAGTTCTTCTAGATCATAGAGCTTTTGACACATACATATTTTTTGTGAAGATTAGGCTTAGAAGAACTAAGAGAATGGGTGGTGCCATGATCTGTGAGCATGCAATTCTCTAATTCTAATGTAATGCATTGTTCATGTACCTAAATGTGAAGAAGTTGATTTGTTAGGTTTAAGTTAACTGCATTGTCATAGATCCAACCTTGACCCAAGACAAGTGGTTCTATAAGGTCCTCATCTTCACACACTAGCATTTCGACCATCATACAAACATCATGAAGGTGGATGGGAAGCTACACCTCGCCCAAACAAGGGGTTTCCACACAACCTCCTAATCCTATGAGATAGGCTTCTATGGGCTTGATGTGCAATTGGAGATCTTGGCAGTATGAGAGTCTGACTGCACTATTTGCTTCACCTAAGTCAATCAACACTCTCACAGTCCTTCCATTCTTTCCTTGTCCTACCTCCATGTTCACAAAGGGATATCGATTGATTATTCGAGAAGCATGCACACTTGATGTCTGGCACATGGCCGTGTGATATCTTGGGGCTTCTCGATCGACATCTAGGCCTAATTGCCTTAACTTATTTCACCTAATGTGCTCTCTGGCCTCTGCCTGTGCTTCTTCTCTAACGCTCAACTCTTTTTCTTTTCGTTTCTTGGCAATGTTGAGTCTCACTAGCATGTCCTCTGTAAGAGGTTCTTGATATAGCTTGACTCTACATCCACTAATATAGCTTTGCAAGATGTCACCTTCTAGTGTGGCCAATTGAACTGCACCACTAGTGGAAATTCTATTAATGATCATGGGTCCATATCCTTGTTTTTCCAATTTTGAAGCATGCTACTTTAGTGTATACACCAGCACTAGTTCTCCTTCTTGCAACCCTTTATCCTTGATGTGGGCATCAAAGTATGCCTTTCTTCTTTTCTTTGCAGCATAGATGCCTGTTGCCGCTCGTAGCCTCGTCTCACCTAAGAATTCTAGATCAAAGGTCCTAGAGGACAACTCATGTCCATTCCACTCATGCTCTTGTGCTACTTTTAATGTTGGGATTACGAAATCCAATGGTAGCACAACATTCTGTCCGAAGACCATCTGAATGGGGTGGCATTGAGTATTGTTTTGTAGGCAACTTGGTAAGCCCAAACATCATGATGAAGTTGTTTGTCCCAATCAGAGCATTTATTATTTACGAGTTTTGTCAACACATTACATAGGATCTTATTTGTGCTCTAGGCTTGTTCGTTAGCTTGTGGATGATAGGAGGCAGAATTCTTATGGATCACCATGAATTCATGGAGAAAGTTTTCAATAACTTTGTTCAAGAAGTGCATACCTCTATCACTTACTAACTCTATTGGTAACCTGTATCTAGTGAAAACGTTCTTGAATAAGAACTTAGCCGTCGTTTCAGCGTCATTCTTTGTTGTGGATTTTACTTCTACCCACTTGGTAAGGTAATCTGTGGCTACAATAATGTACTCTACATGAGAGTTTCTAGCTGGGGGGTTAATTGGACCTATAAAGTCTATACCCCACTTTGAGAATGCACGTCCTCCCGTCGTCGGTCTCAAAGGCATCTCATCTTTTCTGATCGGATATTGTGCATGTTGGCATGTGTCACATTTCTTCACGTAGGTATGTGCATCTAGATGAAGAGTGGGCCAACAAAGTCCTGAGAATAGAATGGTCTTAATTACTCCATTAGGACCGAAGTGTCCACCTGCAACACCGCTATGTGTAGTTTCTAAGACTTTCAAATAGTCCGATTCGTGAATGCACAGTCTCAAGTAACCATCTTTTCCTCTTCAATATGGGTTTTCTCCAACTAAGGCATAGTCTTGAGCCTCCTGCTCCATGCTCTGTTTTCTTGCTAGATTAGCCGTGCTAGGTAATGTTCCTAATCTCATGAACTCTACTAATGGAGTGCTCCAATCTGGAATTAATGACATGTGATAAAGGGTATCATGCTCCAGCGGGGGTTTCTCTTTGCACAGTGGACAATTCTTAATCCACTCATGTATTTCTTTGTCCATGCTAGGCCAATACACTCCTAAAAATTTCAGATTTTGCAATTTTTGTTGTTTAGAATAGTGATTTCCTAGCAATATCTCATGAGCTTGTTGCAAACAACTACTATGTTCATCGTCCTCGACACAACAAGCTAATACACCCTTTGTATCTTGTTTGTACATGCTTCCGGCCAATACTTGATATTTTTGTGATTTTACGATTTCTTCCTTGTTCAACAACTTCTAAATTGAATAGATAAGCGTCGGGGAATTCATCATACACTCCTTGTGATGAATCTCCTGAAGTGATGCGAGAAAGGTGATCGACCCTTAGGTCGGTTCTACCTTTCCTGAAAACAACTTCGAAGTCGTATTCCATTAGTAAGAGGAACCATCTTACTAAGTGTCCTGTATTGCAAGGTTTAGTGACCAAATATAATAAAGCTTGATGATCAGTGAAAAACTTGAACTTATTGCTCAATAGATAGTTTCTAAACTTCTTCACAACATATACCATGCCTAAGCCTTCCATTTTGGTTGGCGTATAGTTTCGTTTAGCAGTGTTTAGTTGTCTGCTTGCATATGCTATAAGAAAATCTAGATTTCCTTCGCCTGTTGGTTGTGCTAGCTTACATCCAAAGCATGATTGGATGCATCTACATGGACATGGAACGGTTTATTCCAATCAGGAGTTATCAGTATTGTTGTTGTGCACGAACGTCTCTTCAACTCATTGAAGGACTTCTCACATTCATCGTTCCACTCAAAATTTATCAACAAGGCATAAAGAGGTTTAGCTATGATCGCATACATGTGGATGAACCTACGGTAATATCCACAATGACCCATAAAGGCTTGAACCTCTTTTAACGTTCCTTGGCAACAACAATTTTGCTATAGCTTTGACTTTGTCCTCATCTGTTGATATTCCATTCTTAGAAACAACATGAACTAAGATCTTACCTTGAAGAACCATGAACACACACTTTTTTGGGTTCAGACACACTCGATATTCTCTACACTTATTGAAGATTTGTCTGAGCTCAGGGATGTGGTATCTTCTTTCTTGGGAATGAGCACATAAATCCACATATACTTCTAAGATCTTTAGCAAGAACTCTTTGAAGACATGACACATGAGCCTTTGGAATGTTGCAGGTGCATTGGTGAGGCCAAATGGCATCACATGAAATGCAAAGATTCCCCACTCTGTGGCAAAGGACATTTTGTGTTTATCTTCCGGGGCAATGGCTACTTGGTTGTAGCCTAAAAATCCATCAAGGAATCTATAAACTTCCTTGCCTACAACATGTTCCAATAAATGTTCAGTGATCGGAAGCAGATAGCTATCTCTTATTGTAGAGGCATTAATTTTTTTAAGGTTAATACACACTCGCAACTTTCCATTCTTCTTGGGCACCACTACATTGGGGGACACCCATTGAGTATGCTCAATCTCATAGATAAATCTAGCTTCAATCAATCTATCAATTTCTTCTTTTATTTTTGTAGCATAAGTGTCAACATATGTGTAGGGTTTTTGTTTGGTGGGCTTGGCATCAGCCATCATGGGAATCATATGAGAGCATATTTTTGGATCTACTCCCTTCAAGTCTCTAGAGTGCCATGCAAACACGTCCCTATATTCCCTTAATAAAGCTACAAGATCTGCTTCTTCTTTTGCACTTAGGTCGTCTCCTATGTACGTACAACATTTTTCATTCTCTTCAATGGTTACTACAATTTTTTTGGTTTTTCCTTTATTGTCATATGCTTCTCCTATGGTGCCCTCTCTCTTAGGCATTTGCACCAAAATTTTTTGATCCTCAACTTCATATTTCTTGAAATTCTCTAGTACCTTAAACAATGATTCCTTCTCTTCTTGTTTTGGTGCTTTTCTTTTCTTTTTCTTTTGACTACCCTTACTTCCATCCTTTGAATGTACCGTTTTGATGCTTGTGAGAGATTTTTCTTCTTTTTGGGTAAACACTCCTAAATCTTCTAGATAGTTTAAAGCAAGTATCCATCACAATGGACTCTAGATCATCATCGTTCTCTTCTTCTTCTATGAAGTCACGAGGGTCACATTCTTCTAGCACCGGATGACACATGAACACAGAAATATCATAACCCTCCTCATCACAATGAGGTGTCCACTGTTCTTCATTGACAACAATATCCATGGTGGCCAAGATTTCTCCCCAACCATGAGGCTCAAATTCCTCATCTGGAAAGATCATCAGTGTATAGGCTGGGTCTTTAATTGGTCTTTATCCTTGAGAAGCTCCTTCCTCTCTCGCTTTTAGGCTTTTTTCCTCTTCCTCTGCAACCTTGCACATCCACAAGTGAGCATCTTCATGCATCTAGGATGGATCAGATGGACTTTTAGAATGCACAGGGATTGAATCTTTTGGCACCTTGTGGATAGGATTCCAGTATAGGGGTGGTACATCTCTGAAGGTATAATCTTTTAGATTGACCTTGGTTGTGACCCCTAAGTCCTACAAGTACAAGGAGTTAGTTCCCCAATCTTATACTATTTGTAGTTGTCATAGGAAGGGTCCTCCTAGGATCATCTCATAGACATTATTTTTTTCGAAGTCACATATAGCAAAGGTATGTTCAAATTCTACACCACAAGTGGTCAGAGTCATCCCTTCTAGCAATCGTAGAGGTCTTTCAACATGGCCGTCATCCATTTGAAGCTTCATTCTAGTTGGTCTTAAAGCGGCTTTACCCCATTGCTTCCACAAGGAGGTGGTCGCAATAGCAACACTAGCACCTGAATCTAGGATAGCTTTGGTTATGTAACCTTGGTAGGTGATTGAAAGATAAGTATTACCTTCTTCACCTTTACTCATGTCTCCTAATTTGTCTAGAGGTATCTCTGGTACTTTTTACTTAAAGCATGCTTCCGACATGTTGGAATCGAGTTCAAGAACCTGATTCGCCACATGCTTCCATAACTCTGGTTTTACTTTGAGCAACTCTTCTACAGTGAGATGACACTAAACCTTAGTGTTCTTTACGACATAAATGTTCCTTGGAACCACTGAGTCTTCATTTCTCACCATTATTGTGGGAGCTCTGATCTGAAGAGATTCAGATTCCCATGGGCCTGTGAATTGTGGAAACTCTTGTAAGGAATTAGATTCAAAATCTAGTCTTTCATCTTCTTGTTGCTCTGCTTGGTCTCCATAGATAGACAAAATGTCTTGGGGAAATCGATCATGAAGTTCATTGATCTCATGAATAGGAGGGGGATTACCCTTCTCCTTGGGCCATTTCTCTTCTTGTATTTCTCGCAAGAACTGTTGAGAGTACTCCTAAATTGAAAGAGGTGTTCCATCATTTGTGGAATTAGGAACATAAGCTTTCATTGGTGGTGAGATTTCTCTTTCAACAACTGGCTGAGCCTGTGGAGGTAAAGAAATCTATGGCTTGTTTACCAACTGCTCTAATCTTTCTAGTAAGCCCTAGCAAATCCGGTTTGACAGAGTTTGTTTGATTGAACATTTGACTAGTCTCAAGCATATCCTGAGCTAGCTTTACCATTTTCATGCACGTTTTTGTCTGTTTGATCTCTAAATCTACTCTAGGGTAACTCTTGTCTAGGTTTGCAGCTATTGGCCCTTCTTGAAGTCGAGCCAAGTAGGCCTTGAACATCATGTACAAGCCTTCTGAGGTTGGATCTACAAGAGCAGACCCTGGTTGCGGTCTATTTACAGTGACTGGTGGGGTGGGATGAGGTGGTGTGGATGGAGGTTCGGCATGCGAGGGGGTTTGAAAGGCAATATCTTCTATTTTTGTTTTCGCATTTTTTAGGATTTCTTCTCATTTGGATAACATTTTGTTCCACTTACGATTGGTTCTCTCCCTAGTATCTTTCCATGTTCTTCTTTTCTTCTTATTAGGCTCTCCTGATTCACTTGACTCTGATTGCTTAGCTAGTTTATCTTGTTTTAATGCTTGTGCCCTAGTAACTACCTATATAGGAGCCACATTACTGATACTAGCACTTAAATCCACAACTAATCCTACCACATTAATCGGTGTAACTTGGGCGCACTAGAGAGGTTCCTTGGAGAATCTCTCGGGAGATGTTCCTTGTCACACTCAGGACAAAAGCCTTGTATTGTGATGTTCTATCCTTGCCTCAGAGTCAATGAGTGGGGACATTCATAGATGAATGGTCACCATGACATCTAAAACATGGTCCTCTAGGGGCTTGTGGTCTTACTTTTCTCGATTGGGGCCTGGGATTAGGATTCGTGTACATGACATTGGAGTATTCTGGCTCCCAATTTTGTTCCATAAGTGGTGTCTCGTATTGATAGGAATAAATCTCATTATGCTCAAGTGACTCTGTGTAATAAGCTTGTGGACTATCTTCATGGGAATAGTGAGAACTATGAGCATGAGAGTCATTTTCTGAGACCAATAGGGTTAGTGGCATCAAAGCTCTATTAGGGTTTTCCTCAGCCACTGTATACTTAACTAGAATCACATTGGCAAGAGGTGGTGGTTTCCTAGGACTGGTTGTGGTCTATATGGTGCCTGATATTGCTATTGTGGCCTATAATATGGCTATTGGTATTGATTCTGACACCTATCCTGTTGGTAAGGTTGCTGATAGTTTTGTTTGACAACCCGCCTATTGTATGGACAATCTTGAGCCATATGGTTCGTGTACTTTCTCTCAATTGTGTAGTATGGAGCATTCAAGTTTCCTTGGGGTTGAGCCATCATTGGGCAAATGTTAGCCATGTGGTCTCCTCCACAAGTATAATACCGCTTCAATGGGTTGACCCTTGGTGTTTTTCTATTTTGAACTCTTAGCTTCTTGGCAACCTACTCAGCTATCTCATCTATCTCAGTGGATGTTCTTGAAGTATGAATAGTAGAACTATTAGAATCGTTATAGAGTTTGGGTAGTCCTAACTCCTCACCCAAGTTGTCTTGTATGTCAATGCACATCCGTACACACTCTTCTATGGATCTAGGTTCTTTCAAGTACACATATGATCTTAATTTGGTTCTCAGTAAGCCATCTAAGAATAACGCCACTTGTTTGGCTGGTGTGGGTAACTCCGGGATATGGCATCTTTCTAAGTATTGCCTAAATCGTCTTCCTGCAAGTCGCACTGTTTCTTGTAGTGTCTGCTTGAAGCTGTGGATCAAAGATGATGTACTATGCCTGATACCACTCTTGGAAAATTCTAAAATGAATTCCTCTAGCAGTTGACCTATGTTTTGATAATTGTTGGAGTTAGACATCTGCGGAAGCATGCGAACATCAAAAGGAAGAAGAAGAAGCTTGGAGCACAACACACAATATTGAATGTATTACTAGAAAATTTACAAAGAAAAGTTGCCCATTAGGGTAATAGCATATATAAAAGCCGGGGAAAAAATCCTCCTATACAGGGGAAAAAATGCCTTTATAGGAAAAAAATCACACACATCACTACCTAAATATATCAAACAATCCCCCCTGGGAGTGATGCAGTGAACAAGGAGTTGCACTCATGTATAAGGAAGTGCCAAGCTATGTGGAATCAATCCATAAAAGGAACTAAACCCAAAGCTTTGCGGAAAGCTTCAAACTTCTCCCTAGGCAGAGCCTTCGTGAAAAGGTCTGCAATGTTCTCCTACGTGGGCACATATGCCAAGCTAATCACCTCAGTAGAGCACCTCTCTCTGACATAATGATAATGCACCTCAATGTGCTTAGTGCGAGCATGGAACAAAGAGTTCCTCCCAATTGCCAATGCACTCTGACTGTTAGTGAAGATGGTGGTGGCAGAAGACTGACCAACACCCAAATCTGCCATAAGGCGTCTGAGCCACACACACTCAACAGTCGCTGTGAAAGCTGCCCTATACTCCGCCTCACAACTAGAAGTGGCCACCGTAGGCTGCTTCTTGCTCATCCAAGATATGCATGAGCTACCAAGCATGAAACAAAAACAACTAGTGGACACATGAGTGTCATAACAGCCAGCCCAATCAGAGTCAGAAAAGCATGCAAATCTGGCGGTAGTGATCCCCCCTTGACAATGCATAAACCTGCTCATCTGTGAGACAACAAACCGAATATCTGGCCAATTAATGCATAAGTAAATCAAGCATCCAACAACCTGCTGATAGAAAACAACATCAAATGCATCTCCAACATCATGAAGAATCAGTTGTAAACATGTTCCATAGGAGTGGCAGTAGGTTTACAGTCTTCAAGGCCAAAATGCTGCAATAATGTTTCAATATATTTCATTTGACACAAAGCCATTCCACCATCAATGTGCATAAACTGAATGCCCAAATAGTGATGCAAATGCCCCAAAGCAGACATCTCAAATGAGGCATGCAAATCAGCCTTAAAATTAGCAATATGCCTCTCATGAGGACCAGTGTGCAAGATGTCATCAACATAAACAACAATGATCAGAATTACATCATTAGCACACTTAACATATAAGGTGCTTTCAATTGGACTGTCCCCAAAACCATGTGCAATCAGATAGGCATGTATCTTTTCATACCAAGCATGTGGTGCTTGCTTTAAACTATATAATGCCTTCTTTAACCTGTACACCTGGTTCTCATGCCCTTTCTGCACAGAGCTAGAGGGCTGAAAAACATACACTTCTTCATGGAAGTCACCATTCAAAAATGTTGTTTTGATATCCAACTGATGTACATTCCAACCATGATGAGCTGCAAGTGCACAGATGCTACAAATAGTGGTCATTCCACAAGTAGGTGCAAAGGTTTCATCAAAATCAATGCCTCTTTCCTGTGCATAACCCTTTGCAACAAGCCTAGCCTTATACCTATCAGCTATTCCAGCTTACGCTTTAGCTTGTATACCCACTTTGTGCCAATGGCCTTCTTGCCAGGAGGCAAGTCACATAAAGTCCAAGTAACATTCTTCATTATAGCACCATATTCAAATTGCATTGCAACCATCAAATGTTCAGAATTTTGTGCTTCATCAAATGAAACAGGTTCAGTCTCATCACAAAGACTAGAGGCAGTCATAGCATAGAAATTTGATGCAAAAGAGGCACTATGAGAGCCTGATCAAGTACAATATGACAGAGTTGCATCTAATTTGTTGTCATGTAAAGTGTGCACTAGACATTTTGGCATAATTTTTTCCTGCTCAATATTAACTCTCTCATCAACAAGTGCATCATGTAAATATGCATAAAAAATGGAATGATCTACATCATCACATGAAACCTGCAAAGGCTGAGAAGTTGCCCCATTAGGACCAGCACTAGATTGTCCACCTGTAAAAAGAGGTAGCAAAGCATTATACATGCCTTTGGAGCTAACAAATGTCTCCTTAGTACATGAAAGCAATGGTTGAATAGCATCTTCCACAAAAACAACATCACGGCTAACTAGAATGTGTTTAGTCTGTGGATGATACGGATGATGGCCTTTACTTTCATAACTATACCCAACAAAAATACATTTTACTACTTTATCATCCAATTTTTTACGATGTTGTTCAGGCACTAATGCATATGCCAGACAACCAAAAACATACAGATGAGCAATAGATGGCTTGCGATCATGCCAAGCCTCACATGGAGTGATAGACTATAGTGCTTTAGTGGGACACCTGTTAAGTACATATGTTGCACACATAACAACCTCAAGCTAAAAATGATGTGGCAAGGCCTGACTCTTGACCATACACCTTGCCATCTCCATGAGTGGCATGTTCTTTCGTTCAGCAACTCCATTTTGTTGAGGTGTATATGGCACTATACACTGGTGTTTTATCCCACGTTCAGCCAGAAATGCATTAAAATGAGAAGACATATATTCCCCCCCTCGATGAGAACGGAGGGTGCCAATTTTACATGCTGACATATTTTCAGCCAAAACCAGAAACTGTTTGAAGCACATAAACACGTCGGACTTTACTTTGAGTGGATATACCCATGCATTCTGGAAAAATCATCAATGAAAGTCACGAAGTAAAGATAATTTCCAAAAGAGGGTGTCTGCATAGGACCACAGACATCGCTATGAACAAGCTGCAATTTCTGAGTAGCCTGAACTGAACCATCTTTTGGAAATGAGGAACACTGCATTTTTGCCCAAAATACAGCCTTCACATACATGTTTATTGGGTGCCTCAAGTTTGGGAAAAGAGGACACCATTTCAGATTTCTGCAAGCATAGAAAACTAGCAAAGTTCAGATGACCAAAGCGTGCATGCCAAACCTTTGCATCTGACATAGCCTGAGAATCATGTACTGCACATGCCAAATCATTCACCGATTTTTCATAGTCTATGAGCTTATACAGCCCACGACATAAAATGCCAAAAGCAATAATAACATTGCCATTTGACAGATCATGAATTGTACATCTGTCATCAACAAATTTCACAACCAAGGCAATCTTGGCTAATGCAAAAACTGATAAGAGATTCTTCTTGATCCTTGGCACAAATAAAGCATCTGACAAAGTGAAAGAACTACCATCAGCAGTAGTCAAAATGATCTTACAAACTACCATGATAGGATAAGAGGAGTTTTTGGTGCACGTGACAGTATTCCCTATAGGGGCAGGCTCGAGTGAAGAGAAGAAACTGTGCTGCAAGGTAATATGTTTGGTCGCCCCACTATCAATGTGCCAAACATTTGAGTCTACTGCAGACATGCATTGCTCATGAGAAGATGGGTCAAAACTGCAAACAGTAGTAAATGCCCATTCTTCATCCTGCACAAGGTTAGCATACTCTGTTTTTGGAGTAGAGGCCTCTACAACAACCATTCCAACCTCTTTTTCTTTGCCTCTTTTGCAACCATTTTAGGATAATTCTTTATGATAAGATCATTTCCTTTACAGTACTCGCAAAATAATTTCTACTTTTGTGATTTCTTCTCATCTTTGTCTTCCTTCTTTGAATGTGCAGAATTAGCAGATTTTTGCTTGTTAGTTGAAGAGCTCCGTTTTCCTTTGCCCTTCTGACTAGCTAGGAAAGCTTCATCTGCAACACACATAATGGACTTGTTTTGCCTCAAATGATCTTCTTGCAATAGAAGAGAGAACAAATCCTCAAATGACAAGGCATTTGGATTGCCTTTCATCATCAACCAAAGAGTAGAAGCAAAACTCTGATATGAATCAAGAAGACCATTCAGAACGGTCTGCACAAGTGAGCTATCAAGTATAACTTCATCACCACAAATCAATTGTTCCTTCAAGTCTTTGATCTTTGTTAGAAACTGTCCATACAATCACCTTCATTCATATGCTCACTCTCCAACTGTTTTCGGAGGTAAGCAACACGAGCCTCATTCCTAGCTTGGTACAATGTGGGAAGTGTATCCGAAGCATCCTTAGCTATTCTGCAAGAGCGAATGTGAGGAATAATGGCATGTTTGATAGATAAAGCTATCAATGCATGTGCCTGAGCATCTCTGCCATCCCAACAAATCTACTCTATAGTTGGTGCACAAAAACCGCAGCATGAATAGGAATCTGTAGAATATCATCATCTTCGACACTAGCTGCATCACCTCCAGCACCTTTATTTACGATACCTATATTCACAGGTGTAACAGGACATCTTTCAACACCGTGCACAATATTCCATAGTCCTTTTGCAACCAATACATGTTGCATCATATAAGCCCATAATAGGTAGTTGGTTCCATCCAACTTACCCTCAATAGCCAACATACGGAATACATCACTGCTTTCAGCCATGGCCGGTGACTAAAATACCTTGATGCAGAAACTTGACTATATCTCAAAAAGTTGAACAGAACTACCCAGAAAAATTCTACTAAACCTATAGTAGACTTTGCCAAAACTGGTATATACCTTTGGCACAAAAAGACAAAATAGCCTACACACATGTTGTGCTAGTGCATTCGGAGGTCGAAACGAGCTCAGATCACAATTTCGACACCACCTTGAGTATGCTCACCAACATTCGTGTGATTCTGAGACTGCAACTGAAGGAGTGTTGACAATGCCCTAGATGAAGTGGCGACCTACTTTGATACCAGTTGTTGGAGTTAGACATCTGCAAAAGCATGCGAACAACACAAGGAAGAAGAATAAGCTTGGAGCACAACACACAATACTGAATGTATTACTATAGAATGTACAAAGATAAGTTGCCCATTAAGGCAATAGGTGTATATACAAGCCGGAGGAAAATAACCTCCTATAGAGGGGAAAAAGTGCCACGGCGGTCCTAGTGTGTTCACACACATCACTACCTAAATATATCAGTAGTAATTATGACTATTCAGAGGTTGAAACCAAGCTAAGGCAGTACCCTTGAGAGTCAAACCAAACACCTTGAACTGGGTGAACAAGTCCTCTACCTATTCAGCTCTTAACACTTGTTTGAACTCGACCACGTGATCATAAGGATCTCCTGACCCATAAAAATATTTCTTCATTGCCTTGACCACTTAGGAGGGTCTAAGGGTTCTTGAGTGCTCTCGAGTTCTGGGCAATGGGAAATCATGTTCATCTCTTTGATGCCTATGTGCTTGATGTCTCTCTCTTTCAGGTCTTTCACCCTCATTTCCTGATCTGTCTCTACCCACGGTGTGTGCAAAGCTTACCTCAGGTCTCTCTCTAGTTCTTTCCCTCTGGGTTTCATGAGCCTTGGATGATCCTGCTCCTTGGAGACCATGGGAAACACTAGATCTTAGTGGAGGGAAAATTGATTCACCTTGCCAAGTGTATACATGCCTGTCATGCTCTGACACCAAGAATCTCCGATGTGTTATTTAGATAGGAAACTTTGCCTGGTATCTCCGGATCCTTGAACTCATAGATGGTGACTAGTGGGCTAGGTTGATCAGGCTTGAATCTCCAAAAGGCTTCCTCCGTTTCTCTATTCAAGAATAGTTCTATGCTTTTGTTGTCTTGAGGGATCCAATCTAGAGTGATCACTCTAGTCAAGACCGACTTACGTCTGGGTCTTGGGTTCTCGTCCTAGGTCTACTTGGTCTAGGTCTCCTATCTCATTCTCAGGAATGATGTTTCATTGGCAGACTTATGGTGTGCCAAATGCGTTTGAATTATTTTTGAAGATTATATAAACCATGATGAGGGTCCCCTAAATATTGTCAGTACTATAGGACTATAGGGCTAGAGAAGTTAAAATGTTATGTTTCATAAGAAACTGTAGAGGTCCTATCTCTAAGATATCTTCAAAATTCAATGAGAGATGGAATCTCTAATTGTCCATTGCCCAAATAATGTTGTAGAGATGCTAAAACTTATTGGCATGCAAAAATTCAACAAAGAGATAGGCCAATTCCTCCACCCTGCCACAATATGTACATTGACCTTCATGAGGTTTAATTACTTTAACCATGTTGCCTATCCATAACCCATTGTGAAGTATAAGACACTAGAAAAAGGAGTGTTTAATACAAGTAGGATAGGCCCAAAATCACTTAAGCTTGTATCTCCATTGGATTTGGATCTGTGGAATATCTAGAGGAGTACTATTTTGTGGAGTATCTGGATCAATGGGAATCAATCTATTTTCAACTCTCACAAAAAGACTTTTTACCTTCACTCAGAGGTGTCCTTCAGAGAGTTTGGATCCAAAGCATTCTTGCCATCAAAGATGCTCCTTAAGTTGATTTTAGATTGTCCAATGTAATTTGTATATACCACCACAATAGATGGAGAGATTTTTTGCTATCCGTGTATTGAAGACACATATTCATTATGGTGTTCTCTTTGTAATTGTGAGTTGATGTTCACTTGAGTTGTTCGGGTCTTGCCCCCTACAATTTATGTACCTATTTTCATTAATTTAATTATTATCCTTGTTGCTTCAAAAAAAGAAAAAAAAATCTTCAACAGTTCAAAAGGACAATGATTTTTGTATGTGTGGGTATGCATGTATGTGTAAGTCTATGTATATGTGTATGCGCATGCATGTATGTGTATGTGTGGGTATGTATGTGTGTGTATGTATGTATGTATGTGTATATGCATGCATGTATGTGTGTATGTGTATTTGTGTGTATGTTTATGTGTATGTTTATGTGTATGTGTATGTGTATGTGTATGTGTATGTGTATGTGTATGTGTATGTGTATGTGTATGTGGAATATCTAGAGGAGTACTATTTTGTGGAGTATCTGGATCAATGGGAATCAATCTATTTTCAAATCTCACAAAAAGACTTTTTACCTTCACTCAGAGGTGTCCTTCAGAGAGTTGGGATCCAAAGCATCCTTGCCATCAAAGATGCTCCTTAAGTTGATTTTAGATTGTCCAATGTAATTTGTATATACCACCACAATAGATGGAGAGATTTTTTGCTATCCATGTATTGGAGACACATATTCATTATGGTGTTCTCTTTGTAATTGTGAGTTGATGTTCATTTGAGTTGTTCGGGTCTTGCCCCCTACAATTTATGTACCTATTTTCATTAATTTGATTATTATCCTTGTTGCTTCAAAAATAAAAAAAATAAAAAAAATCTTCAACAGTTCAAAAGGACAATGATTTTTGTATGTGTGGGTATGCATGTATGTGTAAGTCTATGTATATGTGTATGCGCATGCATGTATGTGTGTATGTATGTGTATGTGTGGGTATGTATGTGTGTGTATGTATGTATGTATGTGTATATGCATGCATGTATGTGTGGGTATGTATGTGTGTATGTGTATGTGTATTTGTGTGTATGTGTATGTGTATGTGTATGTTTATGTGTATGTGTATGTGTATGTGTATGTGTATGTGTATGTGTATGTGTATGTGTATGTGTATGTGTATGTGTATGTGTATGTGTATGTGTATGTGTATGTGTATGTGTATGTGTATGTGTATGTGTATGTGTATGTGTATGTGTATGTGTATGTGTATGTGTATGTGTATGTGTATGTGTATGTGTATGTGTATGTGTATGTGTATGTGTATGTGTATGTGTATGTGTATGTGTATGTGTATGTGTACGTGTACGTGTACGTGTATGTGTATGTGTATGTGTATGTGTATGTGTATGTGTATGTGTATGTGTATGTGTATGTGTATGTGTATGTGTATGTGTATGTGTATGTGTATGTGTATGTGTATGTGTATGTGTATGTGTATGTGTATGTGTATGTGTATGTGTATGTGTATGTGTATGTGTATGTGTATGTGTATGTGTATGTGTATGTGTATGTGTATGTGTATGTGTATGTGTATGTGTATGTGTATGTGTATGTGTATGTGTATGTGTATGTGTATGTGTATGTGTATGTGTATGTGTATGTGTATGTGTATGTGTATGTGTATGTGTATGTGTATGTGTATGTGTATGTGTATGTGTATGTGTATGTGTATGTGTATGTGTATGTGTATGTGTATGTGTATGTGTATGTGTATGTGTATGTGTATGTGTATGTGTATGTGTATGTGTATGTGTATGTGTATGTGTATGTGTATGTGTATGTGTATGTGTATGTGTATGTGTATGTGTATGTGTATGTGTATGTGTATGTGTATGTGTATGTGTATGTGTATGTGTATGTGTATGTGTATGTGTATGTGTATGTGTATGTGTATGTGTATGTGTATGTGTATGTGTATGTGTATGTGTGCATGTATTTAGTATGTATGTGTGTGTATGTATATGTGTGGGTATGTACATGTGTGTGTATGTATGTATGTATGTATGTATGTGTAAGTGTATGTATATGTGCATGTGTATGCATGTATGTGTGTGTGTGTGTATGTATGTGTATGTGTGGGTATGTACGTATGTGTAAGTGTATGCATATGTGAATGTGTATGGATGTATGTGTGTGTATGTATGTTTATGTAAGTGTATGTATGTATGTGTAAGTGTATGTATATGTGCATGTGTATGCATGTATGTGTGTGTGTATATTTATGTGTGTGTGTATTTGTATGTGTGTGGGTATGTATTTATTACGTATGTATGTGTATGTGTATGCATGTATGTGTGTGTATGTATGCATATGTGTGGGTATGTATGTATGTATGTATGTATGTATGTATGTATGTATGTATGTGTAAGTGTATGCATATGTGTATGTGTATGCATGTATGTGTGTGTATGTATGCAAATGTAAGTGTATGTATGTGTAAGTGTATCTATATGTGCATGTGTATGCATGTATGTGTGTGTATGTATGTGTGTGTGTATGTATGTGTGTGTGTATGTATGTGTGTGGGTATGTTTTTAGTATGTATGTGTGTGTATGTATGTGTAAGTATGTATAAATGGAAGTATGTATGTGTATGTGTATGTATGTGTATGTGTATGTATGTGTGTCTATGTATGCATGTTTATAAATTTAAAGTTATTTTCATATTCTTTAATGGATAACAATCTTTCTTCATGTGTCCTTTCTTATGCAAATAATGGAATTCGATATCCCTCTTCCTTGATTTACTTCTACTTTTATTCCATTGACCATTCTTTTCTTTGTTCTTGCTCCTGCCATGTTGCCGATTCTTTCCTTGGTAAGAATCACGAACATTATATGCATCTCCACTCTGAGTGCCAACCATAGATTTTCTACGAATCTCCTCACTCAAGAGTGCTCCACATATGTCATCATAGACTAGTTTACCACCAGGTGGACTATTTCTAATAGCTATGCAAAATGTATCACATGATGATGTCAAGGTGCATAACAATAAGAATGCTTTCATTTCATTATCTATATCCATTTTTTGAGCATGTAATTGGGAGAATATAGCATCAAACTCATTTAGATGAGCAACAACACTATCTGTTTCCTTCATGCAAAGATCATATAATTTTCGCATTAGATACGCTTTATTTGATGCCATCTTCATTCTGGGAGAGAGTTCAACAATCTTCCTAGAAAAATGAATTAATGAATAATAATGAACAACCAAAAGGATTATGTCAGAATAAATGTGCTCCCACCAATAAGTGTATCAAGGAGTAAATCGACCACTGTATAGTTGACAAAACCAAAAATTTGAAAAAAATTTGCTAGAGTATCCTCTCCAAAATGAGCATATGATCATTGTCAAAATCTCATAAAAATGCAAGTACTGACATGTTTATTTGCATAGTGAATCATTGACTCCACTCTATATAATCAGTTACTCGAAAGAAGCCAACTAGGTTTATCGAGCAACTATGAACAACTATCATACATCTCCTATGGCGAGGCCGGGTAAGTTTTCCACCTACATCATCAAAGAGACCCCGACATCTAGGTGCCTCCCAATTAAGAAAACCTCACCACGATGCTCTTTATCAAACGTAAAAGGCTTTATGCAAAAATGTAACCGCTATATCAATGACCACATGAACATACATAAGTAGTATCCACAAAAGCGTACATAGCGTGTATGAGCTCAATATATGCAATAAAATGGCACTCAAAGGTTGAATTCACTACCCATCCACTAGCCAATAACACCTACAAGTGTTTATCAAATCTATTCTTTAGGCTCAAAAACCTTCATAGACTTGTGGTGGCTGCTCCCACCACAACTAAAACCTTTCAAGAAGCATGTAGATTAACTAGTGTGGCTGGAAACAAAGCCTGAGAAGGTGCACATTTGTTGTCAAAGAAATACAAAGAAAACTCTTCTTGATGTTATTGGACCTCTATGAAGAGAATTATGCACGAAAGTACTCTAAAATGGCTCTGAAAATCACCCCAAACATGCTTCAAAAATAGGCTTTGAAAGCAAAGAATGAAGCTTTGAGGGCCCAAAACTTTTTGAAGATAATGTGAACCTTAGTCTTCCCCTTCTTCAAGCACCACAAGAGTGTAGCATAGTGGAAAGAGATTGCCACGGTTAAGCAAGATCCTAGGGGAACAATACTTGGATGGGTGACCCCCCGAGAAGTAACGAGAACCTCTTTCTTCCTTCATCGTTGAGGTCCTCCCTTGTGTGAAGCCAACGGTGCCAATGGTGTCTTCGGTGACTTGGATGACAAGGTATGCCAAGGTCTATGCCTTGGTTGTTGCCTTAGTAATGAGCCTTGGAGAAATCCTTGGGTGCCAAGGTCTATGCCTTGGTCACCGCCTTAGTCATATGCCTTGGAGAAAGCTTTGGGTGGGTGGGTGGGTGCTTGCTTCGCTCGCACAAAAGGAACAAAGCTTTTTGTCCCAGAATGCTCTGATACTAGTGAAGTATCTCAATGTTGGTGCACCACAGTGCACCCTCCTTCTTGAGAGGTCCACGGTGATATCCTAGGACTAGAAAACCGAGCTCCAAGCATCACACATGATACTCCACATAGAGGCTACAAAATATGCAAAAAAAACACAGTATACAAGGAGCATGAACACAAACTTCTTAGGTGTTACAAATGCGAACAAACTTCCAGTGTGTGGCTCACTAGGCCACTATATGTTTTATTAAAGAGCATATACAAAAGTGTTTGATTGTCGTTTGGCCTTTCACATGGACAGTAACGATAGCACCCATCCAGCTCTAGTCCTACAAGGATAGATTGGATTCCAAGATAGCATGACTCGACCATTTGATGTAGTCCTAAGTAAGAAGTGGCATGCTAGGAAACGACCATTCATAGGCTTCACTTCACATGTTTACAAGTTTGAGCATGAGGGAAGATGATTATTGATCTGTGGAGAGCCAAATTTCTAAGAGACACGACTGGTGACTGCAACCAAGCTACTCAAGGTTGATTATATTTTGTGTATTCATCTTATGAAGTGATGGATTCCTGTAGTCAAGGGAACTCCACTTGGAATGCTCAACTACTTTTAGATCAATTCAGAGTAGAATTCTCGGCATTGTTTCTAAAAGAATTACCTTCGAGTTTACCTCCTTGCAGGAATATTGAGCATAGGATCAAATTAGTACCAGTGGCAAATCTGACTGCTTGACCAACATTTCAAATGATCTTGCAAACGGAAAATAAAGTCCACAAGGTCATGGACGAGTATATGGAGAAAGGGCTTATCAGTCCCAACTATTCACCTTTTGCAGTAACAGTTTTCTTATTGAAGAAAAAAGATGGACCTTATAGGATGTGCATTGACTATAGAACACTCAATAAGATTACCATCAAGCATATGTATCCCGTGCCTAGGATAGATGATCTCCTTGCTCATCTAGGTGGAGCAATTGTAAATAGTAAAATAGATTTGAAAGTGGCTACCACAAGATTAGAGTTGATGAGCAGGATGTATGTAAAACATCTTTCAAGACCCATTTTGGGCATTACGAGTATTTATTTATGCCATTTGGTTTGACTAATGCACTTGCTACTTTCATGATGTTAATGAACTATATTTTACATCTGTTGATTGGAATTTTTTTTGTGGATTTTGTAGATGAACTATTGGTGTATAGTAGGTTTGTACATGTTCATTGGAAATTCATTTCATCTTATTTGTTGAGAAACAATTTGAGTTGAAGATAGATGCTAGTGGTATAGCCATAGGGGCAGCCTTGAGCCAAGATGGCATGCCAATAGCTTTTGAAAACAGAAAGTTTAATGGATGACACAATTGTCCAGTGCATGAACAAGAGTTGTATGCAGTGGTGCATGCTCTCAAAGTTTGAAGAAACTATCTTTATGGTGCAAAATTCAAGGTGTATAGAGATCACCATACACTCAAGTATTTTTGTAGTCAACAAGATCTTTGAGGTAAACATGGTCATTAGGTTGAGCTCATGTAGGATTTTCACATGGAAATCTTGTATAGAAGAGGAAAAGAAAATGTTGTAGGTGATGTATTATCATGGATAGTGTATCAAATGAGCTTTTTAGTTTTAGAAAGCTCATTGCTTCAAGAAATAAAGGAAGCACAAGTGGAAGATCCACACTTATTACAGATCATTAGAACCATTAGTGATTACTCTATTATAGGAGATGAGGTAATTCTAGCTATTCCTTCTCTTAGTAAAGCAAACAAGTCAAAACTGTATTCCAATTTCTCAATGGAGCATGGAATAGCCAAACAAAAAGGAAAGGTTTGCATACTATATTCTTAGGATTTGACAAGGAAAGTCATGCATGATAACCATGATGTTCCTTGTGTAGGCCATCTTGGTGTTGATAAGACCATTCAACTTGTTAGAAGAACATTTTGGTTGCCTAGACTAGCCAGAGATGTCCACACATATGTTCAACAATGCTTTATGTGTAAGGTCAAGAAGGAAGAAAGGGTTAAGATGCCAAGTCTTTTACATCGTTTACGTACTCTAGAGCACGATTGGGATAGTGTATCCATGGAATTCATAATGGGGTTACCGTGGAACCAAAGGAAGCGAGATACTATCCTAGTAGCTATAGATAGATTGAGCAAGATGGCTCACTTCATACCCAAGTAGGAGATGGTAGAAGCTACACAAGTAGCATAGCTATTTATCCAGCATGTCTTTCGATTGCATGGGTTACTGACATCCATAGTTTTAGATAGGGATGTTAGATTCATAGGAGACTTTTGGAAGTTTGTATTTGAAAAACTGAAAGTGTCATTAGAATGCTTCTCTCAAGATTTTAGTGAATTTTTATAGATTTAAGGCATCAAAATATAGGTTACATATTTTATACATCCCAACAAAAAAGAAGCATTTTAAAGGAAGAATATCTACATATATGAATAAGCAAGAGCTATGTTAAATGAGATGGATGTGCCAAGTTAGTATTGGAGATATATAACTAGTATGGCTAATTATTTGATGAAAAGGAACCCACATCAGCAATTCATAATTTAATACATTATGAGAAGTGATAAGGTTAGAAACCAAAATTTTCCCATTTGAAAATGTGTGGATGTGCATGTTATATGCATGCCATGATGTAAATCCACAATTATAGTAAGGTCGAAATAGTTATGTAGGAGAAGGAATAGGGATTGTGCATTCATCAAACGTCTTGCCTTACATACATTTTTACTGAGTAGTCATACCATAGCAGATATTGGAGGCCCCTTGATCTCTTCCATATAGTGGATACATGTGCAAGCAATCAAGAAATAGTGACGACCTAAAAGGGCCCATTTTCATTAGTCATTGTGTACTATCACACACCATGAATAGAAACTCGCCAAAAAGAAAGAGTATAATTTGATGACTGCAAGTCCCTGTTGCAATTTACACACAAACAAAGGAAAGGAAAAAAAAAACCCCGTGGGGTATCACCACTTGTCCCATCGCAATTCAGTTCACACTGTACCTGAAGAGCATGATAACCCAAGTGGGAAAGCCATATGAATCGAAGTGTTTAGAGGCCTCTAGAGATATTTCATAACCAATGCAAATGTCAAGTACTTAACACATAAGAGTAATAAAAAGATGTTTTCGAACTGTATTACCTGCAAAGTTGTACCTGCCTAGATGTATGATAACCAAAACGATGCTCACAATATCATAAAACAACATAACATTTTAAGTAAAAACTCCCCATAAATTCAGAGAACCGAACCCCTGTAGCTCGTTAAGCATAACTTCCACCTCAAGCAGAAGAAAATTTCCATGAAGCTTAGATGTAGAGAAATAACAATTACACAGGCTTAAGAATTCCCAGACAACTACATCAAGAAATATACCTCAAGAAGACATTGCCTAGCTGCAGAGTGCACAAGCCATTCAATCCCAGCACATTTGATAGTTGCCCTCCCGAATAAGAATGTAGGAGAACGAAACTGACTAGAGTCATGTATATGCCACAGAACTTTCCTGGTCATGACAATCCATGACACGAATAGTTCATAGCATGTGTATCTCCGAGCTTCCAGTCATGTGAGTTTAAGCATTGTAGGAGGAGAAGAATTACAACATATGCTTAATAGTCAGACAACAAAGACAACAGGGTGGTCTTTTTCTCTAATAACTCATGGTAACGCACATATGCTTCCAAAATTGCATATAGGGTTGGCTTTTGGAAGGATGCACATGGTGTAACAAGGAATAATATGGCCCCTCCCTGAGAGTAAGTATCATAAGAGCTAGCAGGCATGGATCCTCAGAAGGCATAACTTAAAATTCCTCTATTTGGACGGGGGTCTGCAATGTTGAACACTCAAGCTCACCTGCGACTTCACTTGCAAGCCCGATACACATGAAAAGTTCCATAGCTTCCATTCGGACCAACAGAGGAGATCAGAGAAGCCTAAAGAATGGCTCCACCTTCCAGGCATGTCATTCCAAAGAGGATGGCGCACGAATAGTAAGAGCACAATGGAACTCAATCCCCAACCGTGTGCCAGACGTAGTGCTACAAAGATTTTGGAGAAGGAGTTTCTAGAGAACCTAACATATCGTGCAAGACAGCAACACCAAACACGCAGGAGAACATCAACAACAACCAGAATGTAGTGAGGTTCTTGATGCAAGAACTAGAACGAGCGCAGAACATGTCGTCACAAAGGAGTAGGGCTTCGACCTTGGTGCTCTTGGTGCCCCATCAAAGATAGGTGCGGGCAGTATCCATAGCTCATACACCTTCTGTGCCAGCAGCACCGAGGGAGACTCGAGGTCTCAACCTCGCTAGGATGGGGAAACAAAGATTTGGTGCCTCATCAACCAAGCAATCAAGGGAGGAGGGTGGGTGGAGTGCATTAAAGACTTCCCCCAACATGCACGGATTGTCAGGAGAGAGAGAATGGACTCAAACTAACTTCACCCACCCACTCCATTCACCACTAGCCTCGCAAGTTTCCAAAAAGAAATGAGAAGAGATTGAGTGGAAAATCCAACCCACATGAAAACTGACAACCATTCAAAATGAATTTTTAGGAGCTTAAATTTTTTGAATTTCATAGAGGGGAATCCGAAGTTCCTATTTGTTCTCTCGGACAAGAAAGAAAGTGAATAGAGGCAGGGACAAGAAAGAAGTCTACCCATCCCTCTATCCAAGGCAAATGCCAATTTCAAGAAATGATGAAAATGAGGGGTGATGCCAGAGTGAGTGGGTGTATGTAGAAGTGTGAGAGAGAAATAGAGAAGGGGGTAAGGGGGTGTTTTTGTGCAACATTCAAAATTGAACTAAAACTACACTAAAAAAGCAAGAAATGGGGAACTAATGGCCCAACGGAAGGGTGAAAGTTCCATGCAAAAAACTCAAATCCTATGCAAATGAGCAAAAAAAATTGCAACACAATACTTTACCACATGTTCTTGAGCTCTGCAAGTGATGAAAGGCTGGCCATCCCCGGCAATAGCGCCAAAAAGTGTTGAGGTTGTAGCAAGGAACAACCAAGAACCCTCACCACCTTACATGGAAGCAAGAAGGAAAGCCCAAGAGTGACTCTCCTCTCATCCACCCCTACCTCCCACATGTTCAAGTAATTGGCATCAGCCCCATGCTATGCCACATGCTTGAAAACAAGGAGAATAGGGAGTCAAGGATCCTAGTCCATAAGGAAAATACAAGCAAATGCAACTACTCTACTCACACAAAGGAGAGACATGCATAGGCACACACACACCACTCTCACACACTCACAAAGACACAATACATATAAATGTAAATAGTCTTCTTGGAGTAAATGAGAGCATCTTCCATTGATAAGAGATATTACATGAGAGCACATCGACCAAAAGCTCCCCTCTTTACAAGAATGAGCTTCTATTTATAAGCTAAGCTCTATTCCCCATGTGCTCATTTGAAAAGTAAAAAAGGTGATTCTCTCTCTCTAACTAACATGTCTCCTAGAGATCCTTTCCTAACAAACAAATCCCAAGAATTGGAGGCGTGGGATTTTTACGTGGGTTCTCTTACATGTGTGCAAGAGAGGTGGCTATTTACAAGGCTTCACTTACCTTAGTATAAGGGAAATATCAAAAAAGTGTCCTAAGAGGGTGTTTTTATGTGAAATTCTAAGAAGATACAAAAAGAGTTATTATTATGGTCTAGGGAGGGTTCCCATGCACCATTGAGGGTGTGTGCATGCCCTTCAACCCAACAACTTGTCTTGGGTCAAGATTGGATCTATGACCATGCAGTCAACTTAAACCTAAGAAATCAACTTCTTCAAGTTTGGATACATGGCCAATGCATTACAATAGAATTAGAGAACTACATGCTCACAAATCCAGGTGTCAAACATTCTCTTGGTTCTTCTAAGATAATCTTATAGAAGCAGATGTTGTATGTGTCAAAAGCACTATGATGCATAAGGATTCAATCATGGAAGAACATGCTCGAAGGCGAGTGGATCTTTCTTCTTCTTCAAAGACTCATGTAGCCATAGTAGCTCCACCACAAAAGTTCAAGACAACTGCTATATCAAATAGAAAGAAACCATTTGACAAAAAGGTAGTTCTGGAAATGAAGCAGATCTGGGTACAAAAAGGAGGACAACCACTGGCCTTGCCCACACAATTCCCATCTAAGCAAGCTAACTGGGCCAGAAGACGAATGAAGAAGCTAGGACAAGCTCAACCACAAGGTATCCGACAAGTTTGGGTGCCTAAGAAATTATCTGCAACTCAACAAGGACAATTACAAATATGGGTACCCAAGAAGCTCTTAGATACACAACAACCTATACTCTCCCACATCAGAAAAGTCTCAACAAAGAAGCCAAGGTGAGGCAAGGGTAAAAAACAAGCACAAAGATCAAAAGAAGATCAACTCACCTCTTTGACAATGGTACGAAGACAATGATCAAGGATATGGGTATGGAAGCCCAAAGCACCAGTATCCCTCACAGATCCAAAGAACCAACCACGTGGGATACAAAATTTAAGAAACCATCCGGAGATGAAGAAGTCCAAGGTGATCTGGACGCAACCAAACAGGGTTCTCAAATGGATCCCTATAAGGAGGAATGATCAGTTGTCATCTCGAGATCCAATGGATACCTCCAACACAGATGGCATCAACATTCGCAAGTAACATCGAAAGCCTCGACGAGCGACAACCATGTACTCCTTGCACAACCCTGTCTTTTGCACCATTCAGGTCATGCATTTCCAAAGTATGCATTAATATGGGGCCACATTACATGGCCGTGCATAGACACATTTGAGAGTTCCATGCACAAGAGCACATTGACATATGTCAACTATTTTTTTTGATACTAAGATATGTCTTCTTATTTTGTGACATTGTTCCAAAAGAGATAGAGAGAGAGAGAGAGAGAGCTTGTTCCCAGGTTTGGCTCATGGAACATGAATGAGTCATGTTTAGTTGAAGGTGGAATCGTTGATGATTGGGCATTTATCAATTTGGATAGAAGTGTGTCACGGCCAGCAGATGACATTATTGTTGCCTTATCTGGTAGATGTCAAGAACTTGGCATAAACATGGCATCCACAACTCTTGTTTACCCTTACCATGGTAGGAGGGAGGCACTTGCAGGTCCGCAACTGGAGAGATGCTTAACTACTGTATATACGAGAGCATCCAAGGAGATATCTGCAAGGAGTAGTTTTGGTACCCTACAAATCCTTATATGTATACTGGGTGAGAAGACTCTTGCTTATGGTGAACTAAAGAGAATATGTGAAACTAAGCTTGGTGTAGTTACCAATGCTATTTGTCACGGAGTATAATGAAATTCAATTCTCGATATTTGGCAAATGTTGCTTTGAAGAGAGGAGACATGACCAGACACTCGAAGAATCTCATTAGTAAATCATCAGCAAGGACATTCATCAACCACGAAAGATGCACCATTGGTCAAGCACTATGATGGGAGTGCAACACGAAGTGTGAACTATTGATCAACCTTTCATGGTAAGAAATCTTTACTTGGGTATCATGACAACACTGATAGATTATGAAACCTCTCCATCAACGTACCCTTGAGCAATTTGCTCAAGACCTAATTTTTTGCACCATGTTTTTTTTTTATGCATTCCCCAAGTAAGCATGCATAGGGCTACATTACAAGGCCGTGCACAAGGCACATATTCTCCTCAATCCATGCACGAACACATTTACCCATCATTCACTATGAACATCATTTGGAAGAGCTAGAGGACATCACAAGGACAACATCAATACCTAGGAAGCAATTTGAAGCCAACTCATAGGGTTATGAGTACTTGGCATGACTACTATGAACATCATCTTTGGAAGAGCTAGAGGACATCACAAGGACAAAATCAATATTTAGGAAGCAATTCGAAGCCAACAGTTGGTCCAACTCAACCTTGACAACCTCTTTTGAGCAACTAGCAATTTTGGAGACTCATGACGACACATTCTTGCTAGCATCCAAGAAAGAAGCAAACACAACGTTCGGACACTACCTCTCAAAGCACTTCATGGAACAACCCTTACAACAAGGGTTTTTCAAGGACGAGAAAATTGAGAGGGGGGGAGTGTTGACACTCAGCACAAGCATGGAAGCGCATCAGGGAAGTGGACACATAAAAAGAAGGAGCAAGTAGGGAGCTCCAAGAAGTGTATGTCAAATGTTCAGAAGAATTCCCTACAAAAACATTAAACCATCTACATCAGGGTACATTTTTTGTTTTGCTAGAGGTGCTATCTCTTGGAGATCTTGTCTTCAAGAATGTATAATTGTTTACACCATAGAAGTAGAGTATGTTGTAGCAAGTGAGACATGTAAGGAAGCATTGTGGCTTTCTCATCTTGCTTGTGACATGGTTCTACCTCAACATGTACCTCGTTTGCTTAGTGATAGTTAGAGTGACATTGCTTTGGCTAAGAATATGGTCTATCATGCAAAGAGCAAGCACACTGAGGTGAGGTATCACTTCATTAGAGATTGCTTAGCCACTAAGCACATTATTCTTGAGAAGGTTCATACTCGAGATAATGTTGCAAATGCTTTGACTAAAGCTCTACCATAGGATAGCTTTTGACACTATTGTCACTTGATGGGGTTAGTTGATTCATGATCTTACACAATCACTTGTATACTGTGCAACATGCCCATTAGGTGGGAGGTATAGTTTGTATAATTACACTCAGGTATTCTTTATCATTCTTCATTTTTCTCTCATAGTTACTTTGGCCATATTGGCCTTTAGTGGGAGATTATTATCGTTAGTGTCCATGTGAAAGGCCAAATGGCCACCATACACTTTTGTATACTTTTTAATAAAACATATAGTGGGTTGATCAACCACAGACTACAAGTTTGACCACATTTGTAACACCTAAGAAGTCTGTGTTTGTGCTCCCTGAGTACTATATTTTTTTACATATTTTGTAGCCTCTATGTGGAGTATCATGTGAGATTCTTGGAGCTCAATTTTCTACTCCGAGGATATCATCATGGAGCTCTTGAGAAGGAGAGTGCACTGTGGTGCATTGCCATGAGACACTTCAATGGGTAGACCAACTACTTATCGGTCCCATGGAGCTCTCCCGAAGGAGAGCACACTGTGGTGCATCCTCATTGATCCATAGCTTTACACAAACACTACATGGAATTGTGAGATTAGCAAGAGGTAGGCTTAGACAATACATAAAAAGATGTCCAATCCGAGAGCTACCTACTCAGACTAAGTGTTATATGGAGTTACCTTTGAGAGAGGTGTGAACTACCTCTTAATTCATACAGATGGGCTCACACATGACTCCCAAGTGGCATCCATGTGTAGAGCCATGGGTCACTCATTAATCATAGTAAGAGAGGGAGAAAGTTTTTTCTGGGATTTAGTACGTGGCTAGGCGGAAGAATGAGGTATCGATCTCCATGCGTGCAGAGTTCCTGACAGCCGACTTTCAAAGAATGTGCAGAGGAGATTCCCAAAATTAGGGGGATCTTTAGAGTGACTAATAGTTGGTATCAGAGCCTCAACAGCAACAATGACCAGCACCGGACCTGACAAAGCCGACAGCGGACAAAGACTGATGAGACATGTGCGTGTTGAGATATCAAGCTCAACATGTGATGATCCAGGATGACACGTACCAGTTTTTCGTTTCTCTGACATGTATAGTGGTCACGCCGGTATATGTCAGGGATACTTCATTGAGCGTTATTAGATTTATCTACCGAGATTGATGGCACATTTGTTTCTTGCCAGCTCACTCATTCGCGGACATTAGGTTTTTCCTTATGTACTGGTCTTGATATATTGCACTTGTTGTATTCTTGTTTTTAGGTCATTTCTTGTACATTCCTTTTATGTAATAGAAGAAGAAGAAGAAGATCATTCTTTCCTGTCTCAATTTGTGTGTGTGCTTCTCCTTGAGAGTGAGAGTGTGTGTATGAGCTCTCTTCCTTATCTTCTTCCTCGTGACATGGTATCAGAGCCAGCGTGGCTGTAGAGAGCTCGTGGAGAAGGCGACGGTGAAGACTACGTGGCAAGGCGTGGAGAAAACGCGATTTCACAAACAGCCTCCATTTGCTACGAAAATCGGCGTGAAGGTAGAAGACCTCAAAATATATTCGCGAGTTATCCCTTTAGGATCACTCGTTTTTGTCAGATCGAAGTTTTGGAGCCATCTTGACCTCCGTTTCGAGCCCGCAAGGTGGGGCCCACAAAAAAACCAGGTCAGTTTCAGAAACTGTAACTTGTGTTGTGTTTGGCAACACTCATATATTCCAGATCCAGAATTTCAAGCGATTCCGTGTACTGTTGATACACGAAAACTGTGTTTTTCTGAGATCGAACTGTCACGTCATAGTGCGACAATGTTCAAGCAGAAGTGTTGCTTGTAGTGTGTTGCGAATTGTTGCAGAAATGGCAAACGTAGATGGAATGAGTTAGCTTATGAGCGATAAGCTGGACAAGAACAACTTCCATGCTTGGAGATTCAGAATGACGAATTTCCTGATGGGAAAAGGTTACTGGAAGTGCATCAAAGGAGAGAATGAAAATGCTCCGCAGTTACCAGAAAGGAATCGGACTACAGAACACTTAAGAGCATATGAGGAATGGAATCAAGGAGCACGAAAGGTAATGTATTGGCTATCTGTCAACATACAGGATAGCATGATTGGACACATACAGGATGCCAAGACTCCAAAAGAGGCTTGGAACAATTTGGTCACTTTGTACGAGACCAATACAAAGGCACGAAAATTGCAACTCAAGAACGAGCTACATACATTGGAGAAAAAGAGCATGTCGGTAAGTGACTACACTCTAAAAATCAAAAGCATATGTGAGTCACTTGCATCTATTGGCGTGAATGTAGATGATGATGATAAGGTGGAAGTGTGCCTTCGTGGTTTAGGAGTTGCATATAAGCAGTTCAGAACTTCTATACAAACCAGGGAAAATATTCCGAATTTTGCTGATTTGGTATCTATGCTGATTGAAAAAAAGAATCTTGGTGAGGATTCAAACTCCCAAGGAAAGCCCAGTTCTGAGCAGGTATTTTACTATGGAAGAGGAAGAGGTAGAGGTAGAGTTTTTGGAAGTGGAAGAGGAAACGATAAACAAGACCAAGGTCAACAACAGAATCATGCAGGAGGAAGAGGACAGTTTCGAGGCAGGGGGAGTCAAAGAGGTCATAGAAATTTTCAAAGAAATGATTCAAGTAATGATAGTAAAGGATGTTGGAATTGTGGTAAACCTGGACACTTTGAACGTGATTGCAGGTTGAAGAATCAAAATAACAGAAGGCAGTAAAACAACTATGCATCCACAAGTGCAGATGATTCTGAGAAGTTGTTTATGGTTCAACATCACATGATGAATACGATGTCTGCTAGTGTTTCAAAATCGAATGATAATGACTGGTATGTTGATTCAGGTGCTTCAAATCACATGACCAGTCATGCAGAATGGTTTAGTAGTTTGCAGAAAATGCCAGTTCCTGGATATGTTGAAACAGGTGATGATACATCACATCCTATTGAGCATACAGGAAACATAGCATTGTCTATGGAGGACGGAAAGGTAAAACATCTAGCTGATGTGTTGCATGTTCCAAATATAACAAAGAATCTGGTTTCTGTTGGACAAATGGTTAACCAGGGATTACAAGTCAGGTTCAATGGTGATGGATTATATGTAGAAGATTACAAGTAGGATGGACGATTGGTTGCCAAAGGAAACAAAGTGGAAAGGATGTTCACCTTAAATATGAAGATTCCTGAAATGAATGCAGCCATGTTTGCAAAAGGTGCAGGAGTTATTGCAGATATAGAGATATGGCACAAACGGATTGGACATGCAAACTTGCAAAGGCAGAAACTGATGCAGTCAAAGGAGATTGTCCATGGACTACCAAATTTCAAAGTTGTAGAAATGCAAAAGGTATGTGTAGCATGTCAATTTGGTAAACAGTCAAGAGCATCATTTCCACATGACAAGCATGTTAGTGAGAATGTACTAGAAGTAGTACATACAGATGTTTGGGGTCCAGCAAAGACCACATCTATGAGTGGTTGCAGGTTTTATGTTACTTTCATTGATGACCATACACGCAAAGTATGGGTATATTTCATGAAAGAGAAGAGCAAGGTGTTTACTCACTTCCAGAATTTTAAAGTTATGGTGGAAAAGCAGACAGGGAAGTACATTCAGACATTAAGATCTGATGGAGGAGGTGAATACATGTCAAATGAGTTCAACATTTTTCTAAAAAATCATGGAATTCGGCGTCATTTTTCATGCAGGTACACACCACAACAGAATGGTGTTGCTAAACGCAAAAACAGACATATTGCAGAAATAGCAAGAGCCTTAATGGCTGAGAAGAATATGCCTCATTGTTATTGGGCAGAAGCTGTGCATACTGCTGTATACATCATGAATAGAACTTCGACTGCTGCTGTACATCAAGTTACACCTGAAGAGAAGTTTACAGGTAAAAAGCCAAACTTATCACATCTGAAAGTTTTTGGTTGTATTGCATATGTACATGTCCCAGATGAATTGAGGACGAAGCTTGATCCAAAAGCAGAAAAGTGTGTCTTCATTGGATACTCCCTTGAGCAAAAGGGATATAAATGTTATAACCCACTCACATGATAGGTAAAGGTGAGCAGAGATGTGGTATTTGATGAAATGTCAAGCTTCTATGCAGATGCCAAAGAAGGACTGAGTCTTGAACCAAATGACAAAGAAAATGCTAAAAAATCAAGTGTAGAATCTTAGGTTTTGAATGGACCAGATGCATCACCAAGCAATAGTTCCAACTCAAATCCATGGAGTGGAAGATTACGTGGGAATTTCAGTCCAACAAATTCATCAAATACATCCAAGAAAGGTAAAAAAAGCTTTCTACTGGTCATAAAACATGTGCAGGTTTTGAAGACGTTGATGGAGATTCAAGCGGTTCAGAAAAGAGTCGTGATGGGGAACTTGGATTGCCCTCTGTGAAGACTCCAGGAGTAAGAAGGGCACATGCAGATGATACAAGGAGAAGTGACCCAGGACCAAGAAGATCTGGGAGGATGCGTAATTCAGTGCAACGATTGACATATGATAGTTACATGGCTCGCCATTGTGCCTACATGACAAAGGTAATACAAGATGCTGAACCTTCTTGTTTTGAAGATGCAATTGGTAATGCAGATTGGGAAAAAGCTATGGATGAGGAGATGGTTGCACTTTATGGAAATGATACATGGAAGCTGGTTCCATTGCCGCAAGGAAAGAAACCCATAGGTTGTAAATGGGTTTACAAGGTAAAGCATGATACTGATGGTAGCATAAGCACGTATAAAGCACGATTGGTAGCTAAAGGATATGCACAGACATATGGCATTGATTATGAGGAAACATTCAGCCCTGTAGCTAAAATGTCTACTATTAGGACACTTGTTGCATTAGCTACAACAAAAGGATGGACTTTGCATCAGATGGATGTGAAGAATGCTTTCCTACATGGTGAGTTACAGGAAGAAGTATATATGGACCAGCCACAAGGATATGAAGATTCAAAGCATCTAGAATATGTTTGCAGGTTGCAAAAGGCTTTGTATGGGCTGAAGCAGGCTTCGCGTGCATGTCATGCAAGGATTGTTGATTAACCAGCATTGGGTTTTCTATGTGTGATGCAGATCACTCACTATATGCAAGGAAGGCTGATGATGGCATCACGATTGTGGCTATTTATGTTGATGACCTGATTGTAGGTGGTGATAATGAAGAAAGCATCAAAGAGGTAAAGAAACTTCTTATGCAGGAATTCGACATGAAAGATCTTGGTGTGCTGCGCTATTTCTTGGGCATTGAGTTTATACATACAGAAACAGGTATATGGATGTCGCAAAGGCAATATGCCTTGAATATGCTGCAAAAGTATGGTATGGCTGATTGTAAGCCAATTTCTATGCCTTTAGATCAGAATTTGAAATTGGATACTACATCAGGTGAAGCATTGGAAAATGCTACTATGTACAGGAAAATTGTGGGAAGTCTTATATATCTTACAATTACAAGGCCTGATTTAAGCTACACTGTTGGACTTGAAAGTCAATTTATGCAGGTTCCCAGGAAGCCACATTTGGATGCTCTGAGGCGCACTCTACGTTATGTGAGTGCTAATTTGGATTATGCATCGTTTTATGAAGCTGGTGTAGATTTGTAGGTTCATGGATACACCGATGCAGATTGGGCTGGTAGTACTCCAGATAGAAGATCTACTAGTGGCTTTCTTTTCTCACTTGGAGGTGCAGCTATTACATGGAGCAGTAAGAAGCAACCCACTATTGCTTTGTCGAGCACAGAGGTTGAGTATAGAGGTGCTGCAATGGCAGCATGTGAGGCATCATGGCTGGAGATGTTACTTGCAGATTTAGGTGTGGAAGTGCAAAAGCCTATCACTATCTATTGTGATAATCTTAGCAGCATACAGTTAGCACGGAACCCTGTTTTCCATGCTAGAACAAAGCATATCGAGGTACATTATCACTTCATCAGAGAGAAGGTATTAGCAAGTGCTATTGATCTTCTTTATGACATAAAGTAGTGGAGTTCATGACATAAAGAAGAATGTAGTGGAGTTCATGACATAAAGTTTTCTTTAGATTTGGAGGAGAAAAGAGGATATTTTGGATCAAGGTTTTGCAAAAATGATGATGCATATATGTAATATGGGCTGTGGATATGGGGTATGGGTTTTGGGTTGATTCAAAAAGCTTCAGTTTCTTAGTTTGGAGCTTCTCAAAGTCACCCTTCCATGAAGATTTGTTTTTTCACTTCTTATTTGTGACATACCCAGCTTGTCTACACCATACCTTGCTCATACAAAGTCCAATTTCAAAAGTCTTGGTCATGTTACGAGGCTGCACTCCTAGGCTTCACTGAAAGACCATCGATGTTGGATTTGGACGAGATTTGATCAACCAAAATCTCTCTGCAGTACTTCAGTAGGAACTAGGCGGCCCCTCTCGGGCCTAGTTTTTCATCATCCGGTGTCCAAATTCACATTTTTCACTTGGGATAGTCTTAAATCTTTGAAGTACAGGTGCTGGGGTACATTTCTTGGACTAGCAAGGACTGTCAAATCTTAAAAGTTGTTCAGTTTTACTTAGTTTGCCCAGTTGGGGCTATTGCTATGTGGTTTTGGCATTGTTTTTTATGGTTTTTGGTGTTTATAACCTGCCCGGACCAACCGTACATTTCCAATTTTTGTTTGGGCCTAGCAAGGATTCAAAATCAGCGACCTAAAGCTTCAAGGATCACTTGGATTTCACTTCTGCAGCTTCATTTTGCAACAAGGAAGTGCTCTTGTGATATATTTCTCTTCTTCTTGCATATTTAATCTTTACTTCCATTCATTTCCATATACTCTAGTTAGAAAACGGGGGAAGGGAAGTAAAACATGGAACCTAAAGGCAAACAAATAGTTGAACATACTTCTCCATCTAAAGAGCAACTAGAGGATCCTGATTCTAGAATGGAAGAAGTAGAATTAGGGAAAGAAGTAGAAGAAAACTTAGAAGAAAAAGAGCCTCAACAGGAAGAGTATACGTATGAGGAACTTTTAGATGAGTTTGTCACTCATGACCAATTCATTGACTTAAAAGAGCAAACCCTTAAATTAGAAAGAGATCTTGGTAGCATCACATCTCTCATACAGCAGCTTCAGTCTCAAATGATCTTACTTGAGACTAGTGTCACCTCTTTCCTAGCTAGGAAGGAAAGAGAAACCCCTCCTATTCCTCTAGAGCTCACTAGGAAAGATGCTTCTCTTTCTAGTAAGCGCAAAGGAGAGAGCTCTAGGGAAGCTTCCCTCCTAAAAGACTTGAAGACACCTACCTTTACGGGGGATGACCGAGATAGGAACAAGGATGAAATCTACACTTTTTTACAAAAGTGGCATGATTTGCTTCAATTGAAGGGCACCCCACCAGAGTACTGTGTGCTAGAGGCAAGTATCTCCCTCGGCCCACGTGCTTACAAGTGGTGGATGAGTCTTAAGGAGGCGAACTCTATCCCTACTGATTGGACTCAGTTTGAGACTCTTTTTCTAAAACAGTTTCTTCCTGAGAATGAGGAGCAAAGGAATTGGGATGAGTGGGATAGGATTACCGAGAGAGGTAGGCCTCTTACGGTCTACTTATCCCACTATAGAGAGATCATTTTGAAACTTAAAGGCTTAGATGATTTTCAGAAAACTAGAGGGTTTGTTAGGGGCTTAGATAAAGCCATAAAGAGGGAAGTCAGAAGGAATGCGTCTAAGACGTTTGAGGAGGCGATCAAGTTTGCACAGATCTATGAGGACCATAACCATCCTCAATATACTCCTATGGACACGAATCAGCCCCTCAAGCCTCTTAGTACGACTAAATTCAAGAAGAAGTTGCCTTTTGGGAAAAACAAAGCTAGAGAACCTGTGTTTTAGGTGTTTGTCTCCTAGCCATTCATAGTGGAACTGTCCACTCAAGAAGGGGGAAGAAAAGAAGAAGGGACGAGAGTCTAGTACGGCCCCCGAAAAGGGCAAAAAGGTGGTCCACCTAGTGTAGACCCTTCCTATTCATGGCAGCTCTAGCTGCAAGGGAGTGGAAGTGATGCATGAGCATATAGAGCACACATGTTGTTTGACTCAATCATTGTGGTCATAGCAATTTGGACCACATGACCTAGTTAAACTGCATGGTAGTGTGTAAGGGACTAGGGTGCGGGTCATGATAGATGACTCTACCACTCATAATTTTATTAACTATGCTTTGGTCAAGAAATTAAAGATTCTCCAGCAGCCTAGTGTGCATAAATACATTGTATCTATGATGCAAGTGCAAGATAAGAGGATATGGGATAGTATGGTATCCAATTTGGAAGTCAAGATCCGGGACTATATAGATTATATGGATTTCCAAATTATGAATATGGAGAGGACAGACCTGGTCTTAGGAAGAGAGTGCTATGGGGGTTGGGAGACACACTTAAATGTAGCTATCAAAATAACACACTTGAATTTGAAAAGAATGGAAGTAAAGTTTGTATTCAGGGAGAGAGAGATGTACCTAGTGCACCTCTCATTTCATCATTAGAGTTGTATAGTCTTTGTTATTCTCAGCATGTACAGGAGATGTTTTTATTGTATATTCATAATATGGAGCATTGTATAGACAACTCATTTGATGTATATTTTCATGCTAGGAATGTAAATATGGACAGGATTTTCTACTATTCTTTTTTGCAAGAGTGTGTGGTTAAAATTTTTAAGGATCTTATGTTTGAGTATTGTTTTTCCCACTGACTTACCTAGAGGGCTACCACCTAAGAGAGGGGACATTGACCATGCCATTGAGGTTGTTACTAACACTAACCCTATTTGTAGGCCACCTTATAGGCTTAGTGTTTCTCAGCATGAGGAGGTTGAGAGGCAATTACAGGATTATTTAGATAAGGGCTTCAAAAAACCTAGTAACTCACCTTGGGCATCACCAATGCTCCTAGTTAAAAAGAAAGATGGCTCTATGAGATTATGTATAGACTATAGCGCACTTAATAAGGTAACTATCAAAAATAGGTTTCCTATGCCTAGATTGGAAGCTCTATTTGATTAGTTACATCAAGCTAGGTATTTTACCAAGCTTGACCTTAGATCAGGATATCATCAGATCAGGATTAGGGCAAAGGATGTCCCTAAGACTACATTTAGGACTAGATATGGGCACTATGAGTTTTTGGTGATGCCTTTTGGTCTCACCAATGCTCCTGGCACTTTCATGAAGCTCATGAATAGTGTTTTACGGCCTTATCTAGGACATTTTGTAGTAGACTTTTTGGATGACATTCTGATCTATAGTGCATCAAAAGAGGAGCACTTGGAACACTTGAGGAAGGTATTTCAATTGATAAGGGAAAATTCACTCTTTGCTAAGGAGACAAAGTGTGAATTTTTCAAGACAGAGGTTAGATACCTTGGGCATATAGTCTCCCAGGATGGAATCCAGATGGATCCTGAACAAGTAAGGGCTATTATGGAATGGCCACATCCAAGGAACTTGGAAGATTTGTAGATCTTCCTAGGTTTATCAGGTTTCTATCAAAGATTCATCAAGAATTATGCCAAGATTGTTGTCTCGATGATGGAACAGCTTAAAGGGAAAGGGAAAGCCTTTCATTGGGGAGACGAATAGAAGCAAAGTATGGAGAAATTGAAAGTACCAATTGCTATAGCTCCACTTTTACATATAGAAGATCCCAACAAATCATTTGTGGTTGAGACTGACGTGAGTGACTTTGCCATAGGAGCGGTTCTAGTTTAGGATGGTCGACCAGTAGCTTTTGAGAGCAAGAAACTTGAACCGAGTCAGAAGAACTACTCCGCCTATGAGAAGGAGTTGTATGCAATTGTCCATGCTTTGAAGAAGTGGCGTCATTATTTATATGGTGCCAAAGTTACGATAGTGTTTGATCAAGAGAGCATTAAGTGGCTCTCTAATCAAATAGACCTTAAAGATCGTAAAGCCCGATGGGCAGAGACCCTTCAAGAGTTTGATTATGAGCTTAGGTATAGGAAGGTAAAGTTTAATGTAGTGCCTGATTCTCTTGGCCGCATGCCTATGCTCAACGGACTGAGTTTTACTCAAATCACTAGTGAGCTACTTGAGTCCATTAGAGGGAAATGTAGGCTTGATCCTGCTTATTCCGAGATTTGGGAAGCCATAGAGAATGGGGATCATGATATACAGGTTTCCAGTGAGGATGGAGTATCGACGGGTACTCAAGAAGGATTCAAGTGGAAAAATTACAGTATCCATGATGGATATTTGTTATATAAAGGTAAGGTGTGTGTCCCTAGAGATATTGAGATGAGACGGCATATTTTGTATGAGTGTCATCACACACCTAGTGCGGGACACCCAGGAGTTAACAAGACTTATGATCTTGTTAAGAGGCAATTTTATTGGCATGGACTTCATAAGGACGTCCTAGAATATGTGCTTAAATGCACTAAATGCCAGGCAACAAAGCTGAGAGATTGAGGATTGGAGGACTACTCCACCCATTGGATATTTCTAATGGGAAGTGGGAGAGTATCTCCATGGACTTTATAGTCATATTACCTAAGACAAAGAGAGGGCACGAATCGGTCTAGGTAATTGTGGATAGGTTAACCAAAATGGCTAGGTTTATTCTGACACGTATAATAGTGAGGATCAGAGTTGGCTAGACTCTTTGTGGAGAACCTATACCGGTTATATGGTCTTCCTTTAGACATAGTTTTTGATTGGGATAGGAAGTTTACTAGCCACTTTTGGAGAGCGGTCTTCAAAAGGTTGGACACGAAACTTAGCATGAGTACGGTCGAGCATCCACAGTCAGATGGGCAAACAGAAAGGGTTAACCAAATCCTAGAGGATATGCTTCGAGCATATGTGAATGAAAGGCAAACTAATTGGGAAGAGTACTTACCTATAGTAGATTTTGCATATAATAGTGCCAAGCACTCTTCCACTGGGCATAGTCCATTTATGCTTATGTATGGGTTTCAGCCAAGAGATCCTTATGCAGTAGGCTTGCAGAATGAGAAAGTTCAAGTTGCAAAGGACTTCTTGGAAGAGATGAATGATATGCTTAGGCTTGCTAAGGACAGCATTAGGAGAGCTCAGGATAGAGCTAGAGCCTATGCTGACCCTCAAAGAAGAGACATCAACTTTGAGGTAGGAGAGCAAGTATATCTTAGAGTTCCATTTAGATCTCAAACCATGAAGAGGGGACCTTGTCCAAAATTATCTCCTAGGTATTGTGGTCCTTTCCAAATACTTAAGAGAATAGGAGAGATGGCTTACCAGCTCCAACTTCCAGAGAATAGTCAAATTCATCCAGTTTTTCATGTTAGCCGGCTTAAGAAGAGGCTGGGTGAGTCTGACAACCTCATTCCAGATAGTGAGGTAGTAGAGCCTATTTCTATTCAATCTATTCCACATGAACCTGAGAGCATTCTACGCACTCGAGAGAAATGGACGAGAAGTAACTTGTATAAAGAGTTTCTAATAAAGTGGAAAGATAGTTCAAAAGACAGTGCCACATGGGAGCGGGTTAGCACCCTTCAGAAACGGTTTCCAAATTTTAGACTACCTTCCCAAGGGTCTTCTTAAGGGGAAGGATATAGGGAAACAACACGGAGACATGACCATGTATTTTAATACATGGGGATTTAGTGGGAGTACTATCCCATTGATTATCTCTTTCTTTAGACCTTCCATTACCATTTTTTAGGACAAAAATGGAGTTAAGGGGAAGGAAATGTTATATGGACTTACCTTTGAGAGAGGTGTGAACTACCTCTTAATTCATACAGATGGGCTCACACATGAGTGCCAAGTGGCACCCATGTGTAGAGCCATGGGTCACTCATTAATCATAGTAAGAGAGAGAGAGAGAGTTTTCTAGGATTTAGTATGTGGCTGGGCGGAAGAATGAGGTATCGATCTCCGTGCGCGCAGAGTTCCTGGCAACCGACTTTCGAAGAATGTGCAGAGGAGATTCCCAAAATTAGGGGGATCTTTAGAGTGACTAACACTAAGCAAGTTTCCCTATTCTAAGATGGCCTATTGAGTGCAAAGCTATTATCATATGTCTATTTAAGGGAACCCCGAACCATAGAGCAATGTGTGCAAATGTGCATTGATATTGAAGACAACTTGGGTGACAAGTTAGAACTTTCAACACTCTATAAATATTCTAATTTTTCTAGTAGTTTCACCTCCAAACCCTCAACTTCAATAGATGAATTAGCAGAACAAATGGTTTGAAAGTTAGGAGTACCTAGTAGACAAACCCCTAGGATGTTCTCAATAAAGCGATGCTACACTTGTGAAGGAGACCACATGGCCAATGTATGCCCCTTGCTGGCTCATAATTTAGAAAATCCAAACTTCCAATACTACACTATTGAGAGAAAACACACAAATCATGTGATAGTAATGATTTATAGAGGAAGGCATTCAGGAAATCCAAATGGCCAGTATTGCACCTATGTTCCTAATTCTATGGATGATGGAATTCCTTCTTGTATAAATCATTACTCCCAAGACTTCTAAAGAGAGATCCAAGAGGAGAAATGAGACAAGGAGAGCGAGAATCCTCCTTCTATTCAAGCAGTGGATGATCTTCATGATCAATTCCCTCATGACATTACCTCTATATATGGGAAGCAAGAGGAAGTGCAATCGAGTGACATTTGAATTTGAATTTAATTCCCTGTAGGAATTTCCACACTTCATAGGCCCATGGGAATGTAAGTCTATTCATATGAAAGCTCCCACATTCATGGTTAGAAATGATGAATCAGCTCTACATAGGAACATTGAAGTAGTGAAGAATACTAAAGTGCATTGCCATCTCACTTTAAAGGAGCTACTACCAAAAATAGCTAACCCCAACTCTAAGGTAGGATCCCAAAAGATGGTACCAATGATACTTATAGATAAGATAGGAGATATGAGCAAAGGAGAAGAATGAAATACTTATCTACCTATCAAATATCAAGGCTATACAACATAGGCAATCTTATATTCAGGAGCAGAAGTAGCTATTGCCACCACTTCCTTATGGAAACATTGAGACAATCCAGCTCTAGGACCAACTAGGATGAAGTTGCAAATGGTACATAGACATATTGAAAAGCCCCTAGGATTGCTAGAAGGGATAACTCTCACCAATGATGTGGTGTACAGTGGAAATTAGAGAATTGTGGCTATGGACCCATGATTATCAATAGGATATCAAGTGGAGTTGTCCAATTAGCCACATAGGAAATGTGTTTCCAAACTATATTAGTGGGTTTCAAGTCAAGCTCTATCAAGAGCCTTTGGTTGAATAGATGTTGAAGTGACTTAACATGGCCAAGAAACACGAGGAAGAGACAAGAATATGAGAAGAAATGCAAGCAAAAGCTTTAGAGCACATTAAAAAGATGAAGTTGAGAAGGCAAGGGATAGATCACCCTAGGATAGACGAGCATCATCATCCCTATTCTAACACCCACCACATGGCTATGTGCTAGACTAAGAGGACTCCCTCTCCTAGCATCATTGATCACTGCCCATTTATCTCCATAGAGCTAGGACAAGGTGCTACCTCTAAAACAGTTAGAGTCTTGAGTGATTCAGGCGTAGCAACTAGTGCCATATGCTATTCTGGTTGTCAAGACATGTATTTAGCCATGAATCTTATGGAGGCTTGCACTAGGAGGTGTGGAAACCCCTTGCATGGATGAAGTGGAACTTCCCATCTCAATTCAAGATGTCCCTATGATTGTAAAGTTGCTAGTATGCCACAATGAAGACCTCAAAGTCTCTCATCTTGGTTCAAGACTAGATATATGATCATGCAATCAACTTGAACCTAAGAAGTCAACTTCTTCAGGTTTGGGTAAACCAATAAGGTCTCATGGTAGAATTAGAGAATTGCATGGTCACTCATCTAAGTCCTCCACATGATTTAAGTTCTTCTAAGTCTAATCTTGAAGAAAAAGATGTTGTATGTGTCCAAAGCTCTGTGATGCAAAAGTATGCAACCCTTGATGAACCAACTCAAGAGCTAACGAATCTTCCTTCTATTCCAAAGCCGAAGGTGGTAACATTATTTCAACCAAAGAAGCAAGACAAGTAGCATAACAAGATAGGTGCATCAAGAAGACCAACAGAATCTAAGAGAAAAGCCATTTTTGGCATGAGGCATATCTCGATATGAAAGGGTGAGCAACCAATTACACCATTTTATTCTAACCCATTACCAAAGAAGCAAAGGAGAAAGCCAAGGTGATAAGTAGCAAAACAACAAAGATCTCTATCTCAAAGAGTACTCTATATCTAGGTACCAAAGCCATTGATAAAGGCTGACCATAATAATGGATAAGTTTGGGTGCCTAAGACCTGCTTCAGAGCTCAAATCTCTACATGTGAACTCTTAGGTTCTAGTCGGTCACAATTCGTCCCAATCCCGAGGAAATACACACAAAAAGCTCTTTTGACCAAGTTATCATGCAAATTGTTTTCTAGAACATCTTGGAAATGGGTACCTAAACAGTCCTATACCAATTTAATTCATCATCAAACATCACATATGAACCACAATGCCAATCTCCTAATCCCATCATGGAATTGTAGAGGGTCAAACATTGTAAATTACTCCCTAAACCAACCATGTAACATACTTATGCACTACTAGAGCATGTTGAGCAATTCATTATCCAAGTATGCATCTAGGCTTCACACTAACTAACACTCTTACTACGTCATGCATCCATCACTCACATGATCACTAACTTCATACATATGGATCATGGGAAACATTTTGGTATTGTAAAAGGAGCAAGGCATCATCAAGTTTCTTAGAAAATACTAATATGGTCCTTCTTATTCTAGTTGTTCAACAAAAGAACATCATTTACATTGGTAAGCTATGGTCGAAGTAGGACCCAACTCTCAACCCATGGATATCAATACCCTGCCCATCTCGAAACCTCCCATGGAAAGACCACTAGAATTTAGGCCATTGAGAGTCATTCCAAGTCAAGAGCCCCCAACATGTTAAATGACAAAGGTTAACCCTCACTCACATTGGTTTAACGAATCAGAGGGATCCCTTGAAGATGTGGCATACATATGGGAATCACAGTGCAAGTTTAACAATGTCTGAGGCAAATGCCAATTTTTTACATGTGAGTTCGAGTAGCTGCGTAACACATCAGAGCTCCAATCTATCTGGTATAGGACTGGACTGGCATATTATTTCAGTGAACCATTGCCAAGGACAGATTTTATGAGGTGTTATTATCTAGTCTTTACTTTACAACCAAGTAATGTGAAGGATGTACCTGGAACTTTTGTAATTCCCTCCTTGATGCACAACAATGAGATGAAAAAGTCAAAACTTACTTTGAGCTTAGAGTGGGATCACTTAACATGCAAGGCACACATGTACCATTGGAGAAAGAGGCTCTAGTACCCAATAACATGAAGAACCAAACCATAATGAAGCTCAACGACATGAGGGTTATGACACCAAACATTTTAGTGCCACTTTGATTATGTAGCAAGCATTTTGATTTCCAAGGACAAGATCGCTTTACTCAATCACATAAGTGAATATGGTTCAGTCTTTACTTGGTAGAAACCTCATGTTTAACCATCAACCTTCCCATATGGATAATAGAACATCTCTATGCAGCAAGTAGCCATTGGTTCTAGAAACCCATATTGAATGGATGTTGTGCCATTAGACATATCATCTATAAGTGCTTATCATATGATCTACCAATTTAGAGAGCCCTAGCTTGGTCTAGGATTCAACAATTCAAGAGTCGAAAAGCCTTTGCATCCCAGCCAAAGAGGATGAGAGGAACCATACCATGTGCACAACCATGAGGTGCAACAATGACTCCATATATTTCACCTACAGGAGAACAAATAGTATGACTCTATTCATAATCTGACTGCCACGATAGAGCATTGATGGTGCATCCACTACACAACAAGTGGTCCCACCTATGCCCACCAATTTTGAATTTCAAGCCCCCCTACATTAACCTCTTTACATATTGCATCCATGTAGATAAAATGATTGTGTCAATGAAAATTATGCTACTCAACTATGGAATGAATATCAACAACTACAGGCATGGAATGCACTCTCAACTAACAATCCATGCAATTATAGGCATGACTATCGGTGCTAGAGGCAAGCAATGCAGCCCTACAAGATCAGTACAATGCCTTGCAGCAGTCACACAACGAACTCAAGTCCAAGCTTCAAGATGTGGACTAGGAATCTATCAGAGTAGTTGAAAGTAATTTGCACACCCGGTTAGAAGGTAATGCCAAGCTCCAGTGCAACATGGCACTCTTGCGAGAACACTTGGCAAAAACCCATGAAGAGAACATGTGATTGCAGTAGCAAGATCAAGATAACTTGGAGACCGCAATAAAGAACACCCGTGGCACACCAATCAGTCCATCAAAGTTTAGAGTTGTTCTGCCCAAGAACATCTACATTATATTTGAAGAGTATGCCAACTTCTTGGAATTCGATGAAAAATTATCCAAGGAGATAGCTCAATTATGACAACAACAGATAGTACCCATTCATCCAGTTCCTGAACCAACTCCAATTATGGCATAACCAAGTGAGCTAGCAGAGATACATAAACAAGTCCAAGAGTTACAAGTTAGACTACTCCAGTATGAGTGACCACCGACATCCCTGGAAGTACTAGCACAAGAAGAAATAGTTCAAATCCCGGTGGAAGAGACCTATGAAGAGGCATATGAACCACAACCCATACCTAGTGGCCTGGTCACTGATGAAGGACAAGAAATTTATCAGGCACCAAGGCCAAAATGGTTAAAACAAGTCAAAGAGATCGGTTGCACACATAACGAGCGGATAGCAATCCAGATACAAGCAATGGCCAATATCAAAGAGACTATGTTGAATTCTAAATTTTTCACCAGTCTATCTCATAGGTGCTTAATTACCACTTTAGAACTACAATACAAGCCTTATTTCATGCTACTAGCCTATTACAATGTATAACTGAAGTGTGTTATTGGAAAGGAGCCAACCTTTGTGATTGATTTTCAACTAGAGGATGTACGAGAGCAAGCATGCAAAGGCACCATCTTTCAACTAGATTGGTGCAAAAATTTATTAGATACATATTCAAAATTATGTGCACGTGGCCCCATGCTCCCCTACATATTTTTTATAATCCATGTTATGGCCTTGTACCAAGACAAAGTTCGTGGACAACATTTTCCATTAAGGCCAGGAATAACTTTAAGTGTGTAGTTCGGTTGAATTATCCATATCTCACACCACCACAAGGACCACTCACAGTGGCATATATGGTTTTCACTATCCACCATTGGACCCCATGACTCAAGAACATGTCCAATGTGGCTGCACAAATGACCATGAAAACATTTGAGCTAATGACCTTTATGTTCAAGATCTTCGGCAAGGTAAAAGCCCTGCATCTCAACACCTAGCTTCAACAAAAGCAACTATGATCTACTATATGACATGAGCACCATGCCCTTTACACATGGCATGTGCAAATTAAATATTTAATGGATTGCTATAAACAAACCTTCAAGAGATGTTCTCAACTAGATTTTGGGAATACCACTTAGAAGTATTCATCTCTAAGCATACCCATCTATTGTAGCTATTCCCTTAAGAACATGCCATACATGGAGAACAATATTGCATGTCACATTTGGAAGTTCCAGGCACTACTGATTGGGAGCACCTAAAGATTGATTTAGCATGTGGACGAAGGTTAAAAGATGATGAGCTTGCAGAAGACATTCTCCAATACTAAACAGGACACCCTCTCCAACAAGGGTCTTTCAGGGATGATAGATGCAAGAGGGGGGAGTTTCAATAGTCAACCAATACTTAGTCGACAAGGGAGTCTTAGTCAAGGGATTCAAGGAGAAGAATACCAAGGTGGATAGAACAGACAAGGAAGCCAACGTAGATCAGGCAAGGAATATGCCTAGTCATATTTTTTTCAAGTAAATCATTAAATTAACAATGATTTTCATCACTAAAAATCATTGTTTTTATAGTTTCAAATCTATTTTGTTCAAGCCAAGGAGTCCTCAAGCTTGAGGAGTGCTAGGAAACCCCATGTCTTTATTTTCATAATTTTTAGAGCTCGTTTGCGCCTCCAAAGTAGCTTAGGAACGTAATTTTTAACTAGGTCAGACATTAGGTCTGAACTAGTCTAAAGCTATCAAACTCTAAAAAGAGCTAGGGAGCTCATTTTTGGGGTTAGCTACTTGGAGATAAAACTTGTTTATGAGCTTTGTAATCATTGCTTGAGTGAATACACAAAGGATTCCATTGTTCTACTCTTTGTTCTTGCCTTGTGTGTGCATGTGTATGTATGTGTGTATGTGTTATTGTGCTTCTCACTCATGCACTTGTGTATTCCTTGCTCACAGTAATCATATCATCCTCACATCTCCATGGATGGACATTTACAAGGTTTATCTCCTCACATTGGCATTCCATTGTGCTAGAGTGACACACTACCCAATGCTCAATATGATCTTTGCTAAATGATTTTCCTCCTAAGTCCTTGATACTTGATAGCTTTCACTTCACATTGATACATGATGCACCTTAGAGTTTGTGCAATATATGTGCTTGCATGCTCACTAAGTGATGCTTGGGAGGTGTGCTAGTGTTCAGGTTGTCCTCTCAATCTTCTTTTATCCATGACTTATCCCAAACCTCTTTTGTAGAGTGTCTCTCAAAGTAGATGCATGCTAAACAATGCTTTTATGGTTATCTACCTTGATAATCACTCGTGCTTGTGAGGCTAATTGATGCTAACTAAGTTGCATGCTAAGTGATGCCCCATATTTAGGAGTAATTTTCAAAGATAGAGCTTTGATGATGCTTTTTTAATAATAGGACAAGCTATCCGACTCGTGCTATCCACAATTTATCAGAAAGTAGTACTTAACCCCTTTGAGAGTTGCAAGTCAAAGGACTAGGCGAGGCCATGATCTTTTAGTTTCACATTCATATACAAAGGCTCACTTTGTCCAATGACCTATTTTTATTAATGCTACCTAATAGTCCTCTTTTTAAAATAGCTAATAGCTATCATAATCAACCTCGCTAAGTGAAACTCTAGGTGGAAGGTGTTACCGTTAGTGTCCATGTGAAAGGCCAAATGGACACCGGACACTTCTTTGTATATGTTCTTTAATAAAACATATAGTGGCCTGGTCAGTCACAGACTATAAGTTCGACCGCATTTGTAAGACCTAAGAAGTCTGTCTTCGTGCTTCCTATGTACTGTGTTTTCTGCGTATTCTATAGCCTCTGTGCGAAGTACTGTGTGCGGCCTCAGGAGCTCGGTTTTCTACTCCCTGAGCATATCGTCGTGGAGCTCTGGAGAAGGAGAGCGCACCGTGGTGCATCGCCATTGAAACACTTCACTGGTATCAGAGCAGTTCCAGGCAAAAGCTTTGTTCCTTTTGTGCAAGCGAAGTGAGCACCCTTTCTCCAAGGCTTTCTCCAAAGCTTTCTCCAAGGCTTACGACCAAGGCGGCGACCAAGGCATAGACCTTGGCATACCTTATCATCCGAGTCACCGAAGTCACCATTGGCGCTGTTGGCTACACGCGAGGGAGGACCTCGACGATAAAGGAATATAGAGGTTCCCGGTACTTCCCGGGAGGTCAGTACTGTTCCCCCCAAAGCTCGCTTAACCGTGGCAATCTCTTGCCACTAAGCTACACTCTTGTGGTGTTTGAAGAAGGGTAAAGTCCAAGGTTGACATTACCTTGAACAAGTTTTGGTCCCTCAAAGCTTCATTTTTGCTTTCAAAGCCTAATTCTGAAGCAATTTTGGGGTGTTTTTTTTTTTGGAGCCATTTTGGAGTACTTTCGCACATAGTTGTCTTGGCACAGGTCCAAGAACATCAAGAAGAGTGTTCCTTGTACTTCTGAGACAATAAATATCAACCTTTGGGGCTGTAGTTTCAGCCACACTCGTAAAACTACAGGTTTCTCGAGGGCTTTTTAGTTTTGGTGGGAGCAGTCGCTAAATATTTATGCAGGTTTTTAAAGCCTAAAACATCAGAGTTGACAGACATTTGCAGGTGTTATTGGCTAGTTTTTGGGCAGTGTACTCAGCCTTTTAGTGTCATTTTACTGCATATATTGAGCACATACACACCACGTACGCTTCTGTGGATACCACTTATGTACGTCCATGTGGTCATTGATATAGCGATTACGTTCTTTGCATAAAGCCTTTTACGTTTGATAAAGAGGGTCGTGGTGAGGTTTTCTTAACTGAGAGACACCCAGATGTCGGGGTCTCTTTGGTGATGCAGGTGGAAAACTTACCCAGCCTCGCCATAGGAGATGTATGATAGTTGTTCATAGGTGCTCGATAAGCCTAGTTGGCTTCTTTTGGGTAACTGATTATATGCAGTGGAGTCAATGATTCACTATGCAGGTAGACATGTCAGTACTTGCAGTTTTATGATACTTTGACACTGGTCATATGCTAATTTTGTAGAGGATACTCTGGCAAAATTTTTCCAGATTTCTGGTTTAGTCAACTATACAGTGGTTGATTTACTCCTTGATACACTTATTTGTTGGTGTTTGGACTCTTCTAGCTCCATTATCATTCTATTCAGTTCTCTAAGATCATGGCATCAGAGGTCTCAGGCACATCCGGTGGATCAAGGCCTAGTGCTAGTGTTCCGAGGAGGAGCTATAACTTGCAGGGCAAAGACCATTTTGAGATCCGAAAATTTGATGGCACAAACTTTGCTTTATGGAAGAATCAGATTAAAGATGTGTTGATTCAAAGGAGGCAATGGAAGCCAGTAAATGGGATTTCAAAGAAGCCTACTGACATGGATGAAGATGATTGGGATGAGTTAGATGAAATGGCCAGGTCTACTATTCGCTTGCACTTGGCAGATAATGTTTACATTACAGTATTAGACTGTGAAAGTGCAGAGGAGCTTTGGAAAAAGTTATGCCATACATATGAAAAGAGACGGCATCAAATAAAGTGTATCTGATGAGAAAATTATATGACCTTCGTATGAAGGACACAGATAGTGTTGCTGCTCATCTAAATGATTTTGATGCTATATTCTCCAAGTTACAGGCTCAGAAAATGGATATGGATAATGAAATGAAAGCAGTATTGTTGTTATGCACCCTGCCATCATCATGGGATACGTTTTGCACAGCTATTAGCAACAGTGCACCTAGCGGTAAACTCGTCTATGATGACATATGTGGAGCACTCTTGAGTGCGGAGATTCATAGAAAATCTATGGTTGGCACTCAGAGTGGAGATGCATATAATGTTCGTGATTCTTACCAAGGAAAGAATCAACAACGTGGCAGGAGCAAGAACAAGGAAAAGAATGGTCGACGTAATAAGAGTAGAAGTAAATCAAGGAAGAGGGATATCGAATGCCATTATTGTCATAAGAAAGGACACATGAAGAAAGATTGTTATGCACTAAAGAATGCTAAAGGTAAAGGACAGAATGTTGATGGGCATGTTAAACAGTTACCTGCACCATCTACTTCGAGTGTGAAGTTTGAAGAAATTAATGCTATTTCTGATGATGCTTATGTGTTGACACTTGATAGTACTGTGCCATCTGAGGCACTTATGGTTGATTCTCTTTCCCACACCTGGCTGCTAGATTCTGGTGCTTCTTTCCATGTGACACCACATAGAGAATTTAATTATGCAGCAAAGTCTCTTGGTACCGTGAGACTTGGTGACTCTTACCAGTGTGATGTTGTGGGGATTGGAGATGTGGTTGTGCAGTTCATTGATGGTTCAAAATTTACTATGCATAATGTACGCCATGTACCTCAGTTATCACACACTTTTATGTCAGTTGGTCAACTTGATGACCTTGGTTACAAGGTGGTCTTCTATGCTCAGTCCTTTCGTATATCAAAGGGCAATATGGTTATTGCAAAAGGAAGCAAAGTTGGCTCACTTTATCCTTTATTTGTATCACAGAAAGAAAACTTGTTAGCTGTTCCTGAATAGCCTATGGCTTGTATTTGGCATGGTTGTTTGGGCCATATATCTCGTAGTGGAATGGAAAATCTTTCTCGTTCTGGCTACTTACCTGTGTTATCTTTCTCTGACTTTTCATTTTGTGAGCATTGTCAATATCGAAAGCAAACCAGAAATGTGCATAGAACGCACATTGACTCTTCAATTCAGCCTTTAGATCTCGTTCATACAGATGTGTGTGGTCCTATGCCCACTAGGTCCTTAGGTGGTTCTCTTTACTTTGTCACTTTCATAGATGATGCTACTAGAAAAGTATGGGTATATCCTATCAAATCAAAGGATGATGTATTCCCTACTTTCAGAAAATGGCTTGCTTCAGTTGAGACTGAAAAAGGAACTAAGCTTAAGGCTTTACGTTCAGATAATGGGGGTGAGTATACCTCACATGAATTCAGCCTTTTTTGTCAGTCTAGAGGGATTCGTAGAGAATTTACAGCTCCTTATACCCCAGTACAGAATGGTCTAGCTGAGAGGATGAATAGAACTATTCAAGATAGAGTATTCTCTATGTTGCATCATGCAAACCTCTCACAAGGTTTTTGGGTAGAAGCAGTATTGACTGCACTTCATGTGATTAACCTTTCACCTAGTACTGCCAAAGGTGTGAAAGTGGCACAAGAGTTATGGACAGGGAAACCACCATATTATGACCATCTTCGAGTTTTTGGGTGTGAAGCATATGTTCATATACCCAAGAATCGTAGACAAAAGTTGGACCATAAGTCAAAGAAGTGCATTTTTCTTGGATATGGTCGAGAAGGACAATTTGGATATCGCTTATGGGATCCTGAAACACGGTCACTGATCAGAAGTAGTGATGTCAATTTTAATGAGTCTAAGATGCATAAACAGCCCATTAAAGAGGTTGAAGTGAGAAGAGTGGTGTTTGAGGATAGTAGTCCTCCGGTTAGCATGCATAAAAATGCTGCACATAGGGATGTTCAAGAGAATGTCCATTCACATCAGTCTGCACATGTTCCTGTTCAGCAACCATTGAGACGTTCTGCACGTGTCTCAATTCCACCTGATAGATATGTTCGAGGTTTATATTTTGTTATGCTAACAGATGCCGGTGAGCCTTCTTGCTACAAAGAGGCTATGCAGACATAAGATCATGTCAAGTGGGAGCGTGCCATGAAGAGTGAGTTAGATTTTATTCACAAGAATGGTACTTGGGTCTTAGTACCTTTGCCAAAGGGCAGAAAATCTTTACCATGTAAATGGGTATATAAGCTGAAATTCACATCAGATAGTGCTTCTCCAAAATATAAAGCACGACTTGTTGCAAAGGGTTTTACGCAACAACATGGTGTTGATTTGAGGAAATCTTCTCTCCAGTGGTCAAGATGACTACTCTGTGCATGTTGCTTGGATTCGTGGCAATGGAGGACATAGAGCTAGTCCAAATGGATGTGAAAACAGCTTTCTTGCATGGAGATCTTACAGATGAGATCTATATGGAACAACCAGAGGGTTATGTAGTTCCTGGCAAGGAAAATCTAGTTTGTAAGCTCAAGAAGAGCTTGTATGGACTTAAACAATCTCCTAGACAATGGTACCAAAAGTTTGATGCTTTTATGAAGTCTCAAGGCTATTCTCGGAGCAATGAGGATCATTGTCTCTACACAAAGAGATGTTATGATGGCAGCTTGATATGCTTGATACTTTACGTTGATGATATGTTGATTGCTGGGAAGTCCTCTTATGAATTGTCACTTCTCGAAAAGAAGTTGAGTCAGACATTTGATATGAAGGATTTGGGGGATGCCAAACATATTCTTGGCATGTGCATTACTCGTGATAGGAGTAAAAGATGCATATACTTGTCTCAAAGTGAGTACATATCCAAAGTACTTCACCGATTCAATATGCAGTCTGGAAAGGCATTGAGTACACCTTTACCCACATATGTGAAATTGAGCAAGGATGACTGCACTAAATCAGATGAGGAAAAGGAATTCATGACCAAAATTCCCTATCAGTCTGCTGTTGGTAGTCTCATGTATGCTATGGTAACTACGAGACGAGACATTGCATTTGTAGTGGGAGTTGTGAGCAGATATATGTCTAATCCTGCCAAGAAACATTGGGAAGCGGTCAAGATGATTTTGAGATATCTGAGTGGCACTAAGGACAAGTGTCGATGCTTAGGTAGAGGGAAAGCATCCATCATTGGTTACACAGATTCTGACTATGCTGGTTGTGTAGACAATGGTAAGTCTACATCAGGGTACATTTTTCGTTTTGCTGGAGTTGCTATCTCTTGGAGATCTCGTCTTCAAGAATGTACAGTTGTTTCCACCACAGAAGCAGAGTATGTTGCAGCAAGTGAGGCATGTAAGGAAGCATTGTGGCTTTCTCGTCTTGCTTGTGATATGGGTTTACCTCAGCATGTACCTCACTTGCTCAGTGATAGTCAGAGTGCCATTGCTTTGGCTAAGAATCCGGTCTATCATGCAAACACCAAGCACATTGAGGTGAGGTATCACTTCATTAGAGATTGCTTAGCCACTGAGAGCATTATTCTTGAGAAGGTTCACACTCGAGACAATGTTGCAGATGCTTTGACTAAAGCTCTACCACAGGATAGCTTTCGACACTGTTGTCACTTGATGGGGGTTACTTGATTCTTGATCTTACGCAGTCACTTGTATACTGTGTAACATGTCCATCAGGTGGGAGGTATAGTTTGTATACTTACACTTAGGTATTCTTTATCATTCTTTATTTTTTCTCCCATAGTTACTCTAGCCATATTGGTCTTTAGTGGGAGATTCTTACCGTTAGTGTCCATGTGAAAGGCCAAATGGCCACTGGACACTTCTTTGTATATGTTCTTTAATAAAACATATAGTGGCCTGGTCAGTCACAGACTGTAAGTTCAACCGCATTTGTAAGACCAAAGAAGTCTGTCTTCGTGCTTCCTGTGTACTATGTTTTCTACGTACTCTATAGCCTCTGTGCAGAGTACTGTGTGCGGCCCCAGGAGCTCAGTTTTCTACTCCCCGAGCATATCGTCGTGGAGCTCTCGAGAAGGAGAGTGCACCGTGGTGCATCGCCATTGAAACACTTCACTAGTATCAGAGCAGTTCGTGGCAAAAGCTTTGTTCCTTTTGTGCGAGCGAAGTGAGCACCCCCCCAAGGCTTTCTCCAAGGCTTACGACCAAGGCGGTGACCAAGGCATAGACCTTGGCATACCTTGTCATCCGAGTCACCGAAGTCACCTTTGGCGGCATTGGCTGCGCGTGAGGGAGGACCTCAATGATCAAGGAATATAGAGGTTCCCGGTACTTCCCAGGAGGTCACCCATCCCAGTACTATTCCCCCCAGAGCTCCCTTAACCATGGCAATCTCTTGCCACTAAGCTACACTCTTGTGGTATTTGAAGAAGGGTAAAGACTAAGGTTGACATTACCTTGAACAAGTTTTGGTCCCTCAAAGCTTCATTCTTGCTTTCAAAGCCTATTTCTGAAGCAATTTTGGGGTGTGTTTTTTTTTGGAGCCATTTTGGAGTACTTTCGCACATAGTTCCCTTGGCACAGGTCCAAGAACATCAAGAAGAGTGTTCCTTGTACTTCTCAGACAATAAATATCAACCTTTAGGGCTATAGTTTCAGCCACACTCGTAAAACTACAGGTTTCTCGAGGGCTTTTTAGTTTTGGTGTGAGCAGTCACTACAAATTTATGCAGGTTTTTAAAGTCTAAAACATCATAGTTGACAGACACTTGCAGGTGTTATTGGCTAGTTTTTGGGCTGTGTACTCAGCCTTTTAGTGTCATTTTACTGCATATATTGAGCACATACACACCATGTACGCTTCTTTGGATATCGCTTATGTACGTCCATGTGGTCATTGATATAGTGGTTACGTTCTTTGCATAAAGCCTTTTACGTTTGATAAAGAGGGTCGTGGTGAGGTTTTCTTCACTGGGAGACACCCAGATCTCGGGGTCTCTTTGGTGATCCAGGTGGAAGACTTACCCAGCCTCGCCATAGGAGATATATGATAGTTGTTCATAGGTGCTCGATAAGCCTAGTTGGCTTCATTTGGGTAACTGATTATATGCAGTGGAGTCAGTGATTCACTATGCAGGTAGACATGTCAATACTTGCAGTTTTATGATACTTTGACATTGGTCATATGCTAATTTTGCAGAGGATACTCTGGCAAAGGTTTTCCAGATTTCTGGTTTAGTCAACTATACAGTGGTCGATTTACTCCTTGATACACTTATTTGTTGGTGTTTGGACTCTTCTAGCTCCATTATCATTCTATTCAGTTCTCTACGATCATGGCATCAGAGGTCTAAGGCACATCCGGTGGATCAGGGTCTAGTGCTAGTGTTCCGAGATGATCTATAACTTGCAGGGCAAAGACCATTTTGAGATCTAAAAATTTGATGGCACAAACTTTGCTCTATGGAAGAATCAGATTAAAGATGTGTTGATTCAAAGGAGGCAATGGAAGCCAGTAAATGGGATTTCAAAGAAGCCTGCTGACATGGATGAAGATGATTGGGATGAGTTAGATGAAATGGCCAGGTTTACCATTCGCTTGCACTTGGCAGATAATGTTTACTTTACAGTATTAGACTGTGAAAGTGTAGAGGAGTTTTGGAAGATGTTATGCAATACATATGAAAAAGAGACGGCATCAAATAAAGTGTATCTGATGAGAAAATTATATGACCTTCGTATGAAGGACATAGATAGTGTTGCTGCTCATCTAAATGAGTTTAGAACATCTCTATGCAGCAAGTAGCCATTGGTTCTAGAAACCCATATTGAATGGATGTTGTGCCATTAGACATATCATCTATAAGTGCTTATCATATGATCTACCAATTTAGAGAGCCCTAGCTTGGTCTAGGATTCAACAATTCAAGAGTCGAAAAGCCTTTGCATCCCAGCCAAAGAGGATGAGAGGAACCATACCATGTGCACAACCATGAGGTGCAACAATGATTCCATATATTTCACCTACAGGAGAACAAATAGTATGACTCTATTCATAATCTGACTGCCACGATAGAGCATTGATGGTGCATCCACTACACAACAAGTGGTCCCACCTATGCCCACCAATTTTGAATTTCAAGCCCCCCTACATTAACCTCTTTACATATTGCATCCATGTAGATAAAATGATTGTGTCAATGAAAATTATGCTACTCTACTATGGAATGAATATCAACAACTACATGCATGCAATGCACTCTCAACTAACAATCCATGCAATTATAGGCATGACTATCGGTGCTAGAGGCAAGCAATGCAGCCCTACAAGATCAGTACAATGCCTTGCAGCAGTCACACAACGAACTCAAGTCCAAGCTTCAAGATGTGGACTAGGAATCTATCAGAGTAGTTGAAAGTAATTTGCACACCCGGTTAGAAGGTAATGCCAAGCTCCAGTGCAACATGGCACTCTTGCGAGAACACTTGGCAAAAACCCATGAAGAGAACATGTGATTGCAGTAGCAAGATCAAGATAACTTGGAGACCGCAATAAAGAACACCCGTGGCACACCAATCAGTCCATCAAAGTTTAGAGTTGTTCTGCCCAAGAACATCTACATTATATTTGAAGAGTATGCCAACTTCTTGGAATTGGATGAAAAAATATCCAAGGAGATAGCTCAATTATGACAACAACAGATAGTACCCATTCAGCCAGTTCCTGAACCAACTCCAATTATGGCATAACCAAGTGAGCTAGCAGAGATACATAAACAAGTCCAAGAGTTACAAGTTAGACTACTCCAGTATGAGTGACCACCGACATCCCTGGAAGTACTAGCACAAGAAGAAATAGTTCAAATCCCGGTGGAAGAGACCTATGAAGAGGCATATGAACCACAACCCATACCTAGTGGCCTGGTCACTGATGAAGGACAAGAAACTTATCAGGCACCAAGGCCAAAATGGTTAAAACAAGTCAAAGAGATCGGTTGCACACATAACGAGCGGATAGCAATCCAGATACAAGCAATGGCCAATATCAAAGAGACTATGTTGAATTCTAAATTTTTCACCAGTCTATCTCATAGGTGCTTAGTTACCACTTTAGAACTACAATACAAGCCTTATTTCATGCTACTAGCCTATTACAATGTATAACTGAAGTGTGTTATTGGAAAGGAGCCAACCTTTGTGATTGATTTTCAACTAGAGGATGTACGAGAGCAAGCATGTAAAGGCACCATCTTTCAACTAGATTGGTGCAAAAATTTATTAGATACATATTCAAAATTATGCGCACGTGGCCCCATGCTCCCCTACATATTTTTTATAATCCATGTTATGGCCATGTACCAAGACAAAGTTCGTGGACAACATTTTCCATTAAGGCCAGGAATAACTTTAAGTGTGTAGTTCGGTTGAATTATCCATATCTCACACCACCACAAGGACCACTCACAGTGGCATATATGGTTTTCACTATCCACCATTGGACCCCATGACTCAAGAACATGTCCAATGTGGCTGCACAAATGACCATGAAAACATTTGAGCTAATGACCTTTATGTTCAAGATCTTCGGCAAGGTAAAAGCCCTGCATCTCAACACCTAGCTTCAACAAAAGCAACTATGATCTACTATATGACATGAGCACCATGCCCTTTACACATGGCATGTGCAAATTAAATATTTAATGGATTGCTATAAACAAACCTTCAAGAGATGTTCTCAACTAGATTTTGGGAATACCACTTAGAAGTATTCATCTCTAAGCATACCCATCTATTGTAGCTATTCCCTTAAGAACATGCCATACATGGAGAACAATATTGCATGTCACATTTGGAAGTTCCAGGCACTACTGATTGGGAGCACCTAAAGATTGATTTAGCATGTGGACGAAGGTTAAAAGATGATGAGCTTGCAGAAGACATTCTCCAATACTAAACAAGACACCCTCTCCAACAAGGGTCTTTCAGGGATGATAGATGCAAGAGGGGGGAGTTTCAATAGTCAACCAATACTTAGTCGACAAGGGAGTCTTAGTCAAGGGATTCAAGGAGAAGAATACCAAGGTGGATAGAACAGACAAGGAAGCCAACGTAGATCAGGCAAGGAATATGCCTAGTCATATTTTTTTGAAGTAAATCATTAAATTAACAATGATTTTCATCACTAAAAATCATTGTTTTTATAGTTTCAAATCTATTTTGTTCAAGCCAAGGAGTCCTCAAGCTTGAGGAGTGCTAGGAAACCCCATGTCTTTATTTTCATAATTTTTAGAGCTCGTTTGCGCCTCCAAAGTAGCTTAGGAACGTAATTTTTAACTAGGTCAGACATTAGGTCTGAACTAGTCTAAAGCTATCAAACTCTAAAAAGAGCTAGGGAGCTCATTTTTGGGGTTAGCTACTTGGAGATAAAACTTGTTTATGAGCTTTGTAATCATTGCTTGAGTGAATACACAAAGGATTCCATTGTTCTACTCTTTGTTCTTGCCTTGTGTGTGCATGTGTATGTATGTGTGTATGTGTTATTGTGCTTCTCACTCATGCACTTGTGTATTCCTTGCTCACAGTCATCATATCATCCTCACATCTCCATGGATGGACATTTACAAGGTTTATCTCCTCACATTGGCATTCCATTGTGCTAGAGTGACACACTACCCAATGCTCAATATGATCTTTGCTAAATGATTTTCCTCCTAAGTCCTTGATACTTGATAGCTTTCACTTCACATTGATACATGATGCACCTTAGAGTTTGTGCAATATATGTGCTTGCATGCTCACTAAGTGATGCTTGGGAGGTGTGCTAGTGATCCTTGCCCCATTGCAATGGAATGCTCTGTGATTCTTCTGAGGATATGCTAGGTGTCTCTCCAAAGCTTCTTACTACTCACCTCACAGATGTCGAATGAGATCCTCAAATCTAAGCACTTTTTCTTAGACTCCGAAAAGACTTGTTGTGCCAATTCCCTCCTTGATGGTTTTGCTAAGAGGTGTCCAATGAAACTTGTTGTATGATAACTATGTCTTATGAATGTTGCTTGATACTCTATTTCTCCTTAGTGGATATTGAGTGATGACTTCAATCAGATTATACGTGGTACTCCAAATCACCTTCGTTGATCTTCATGCCCAATTTTTGGAAGTGGAGGCTTCACTCTATCATATTTACAAGATATCCAATTATCTCCATTCAACCAATTTGTGTGAGCTTTTGATGCGTGCATCTTTGGAAAAATTGATGCGCTTGTTCTTAGGGAGACTCTATTGGCCACTTTCTTATAGTAACTCCTCAAAAACTCCTTAAGATGAGCATGTTACATGCCTCTTTTGAAGTATGTAATGTCAAGCTCTCCATCTCGCTAGATGAGACCCAAAAGCCTCAACTCATGTATCTTCAATTGTCTTTGCTACTCAATCTTCCCGATGACACACTATATGACCTTCCCAATAGATTTTACCTCACCACTACATGTGATGGGCAAGGTATGCTTTTTTATTGAGCTTATGAGCTACAATTTGTATGATCAAAGCTCTACATGAAGTGAGAAAATATTTTGGCCTATTTCTACCCGACTGCTCTCATGTTGTGCTATTTGACTACCTCATAGGCATGCTACATGATTCCCTATATGATATGTGATGTCAATGACCAAAGACTATATTTAGAGTGATGGATGGTCACAGAAAAGGACATCTAGCCTCATGAAGCCTCAGTGCAAGATGATGCAAGAGGTGGGGATCTGATATAAGAGAGATAAAACATAAAAAAGAAAAGCTTGAATATGTATTTAGCACCCCAACTTTGAAGTCTTGTTGAATCGTTCTTGTCTTCTTTGTTAGGTATCCCCCATAAGTGGAACCCCATGTTTTTTTTGGGGGGGAAATGTTGAGTGATGTCTATCAGCCAAGCAATGTTATTCTCTACTTTAGAATCTGAGTTCAGGTTGTCCTCTCAATCTTCTTTTATCCATGACTTATCCCAAACCTCTTTTGTAGAGTGTCTCTCAAAGTAGATGCATGCTAAACAATGCTTTTATGGTTATCTACCTTGATAATCACTCGTGCTTGTGAGGCTAATTGATGCTAACTAAGTTGCATGCTAAGTGATGCCCCATATTTAGGAGTAATTTTCAAAGATAGAGCTTTGATGATGCTTTTTTAATAATAGCACAAGCTAGCCGACTCGTGCTATCCACAATTTATCAGAAAGTAGTACTTAACCCCTTTGAGAGTTGCAAGTCAAAGGACTAGGCGAGGCCATGATCTTTTAGTTTCACATTCATATACAAAGGCTCACTTTGTCCAATGACCTATTCTTATTAATGCTACCTAATAGTCCTCTTTTTAAAATAGCTAATAGCTATCATAATCAACCTCGCTAAGTGAAACTCTAGGTGGAAGGTGTTACCGTTAGTGTCCATGTGAAAGGCCAAATGGACACCGGACACTTCTTTGTAAATGTTCTTTAATAAAACATATAGTGGCCTGGTCAGTCACAGACTATAAGTTCGACCGCATTTGTAAGACCTAAGAAGTCTGTCTTCGTGCTTCCTATGTACTGTGTTTTCTGCGTATTCTATAGCCTCTGTGCGAAGTACTGTGTGCGGCCTCAGGAGCTTGGTTTTCTACTCCCTGAGCATATCGTCGTGGAGCTCTGGAGAAGGAGAGCGCACCGTGGTGCATCGCCATTGAAACACTTCACTGGAATCAGAGCAGTTCAAGGCAAAAGCTTTGTTCCTTTTGTGCGAGCGAAGTGAGCACCCTTTCTCCAAGGCTTTCTCCAAAGCTTTCTCCAAGGCTTACGACCAAGGCGGCGACCAAGGCATAGACCTTGGCATACCTTATCATCCGAGTCACCGTTGGCGCTATTGGCTACACGCGAGGGAGGACCTCAACGATCAAGGAATATAGAGGTTCCCGGTACTTCCCGGGAGGTCACCCATCCCAGTACTGTTCCCCCCAAAGCTCGCTTAACCGTGGCAATCTCTTGCCACTAAGCTACACTCTTGTGGTGTTTGAAGAAGGTTAAAGACTAAGGTTGACATTACCTTGAACAAGTTTTGGTCCCTCAAAGCTTCATTTTTGCTTTCAAAGCCTAATTCTGAAGCAATTTTGGGGTGTTTTTTTTTTTGGAGCCATTTTGGAGTACTTTCGCACATAGTTGTCTTGGCACAGGTCCAAGAACATCAAGAAGAGTGTTCCTTGTACTTCTCAGACAATAAATATCAACCTTTGGGGTTGTAGTTTCAGCCACACTCGTAAAACTACAGGTTTCTCGAGGGCTTTTTAGTTTTGGTGGGAGCAGTCGCTAAATATTTATGCAGGTTTTTAAAGCCTAAAACATCAGAGTTGACAGACACTTGCAGGTGTTATTGGCTAGTTTTTGGGCTGTGTACTCAGCCTTTTAGTGTCATTTTACTGCATATATTGAGCACATACACACCACGTACGCTTCTGTGGATACCACTTATGTACGTCCATGTGGTCATTGATATAGCGATTATGTTCTTTGCATAAAGCCTTTTACGTTTGATAAAGAGGGTCGTGGTGAGGTTTTCTTAACTGAGAGACACCCAGATGTCGGGGTCTCTTTGGTGATGCAAGTGGAAAACTTACCCAGCCTCACCATAGGAGATGTATGATAGTTGTTCATAGGTGCTCGATAAGCCTAGTTGGCTTCTTTTGGGTAACTGATTATATGCAGTGGAGTCAATGATTCACTATGCAGGTAGACATGTCAGTACTTGCAGTTTTATGATACTTTGACACTGGTCATATGCTAATTTTGTAGAGGATACTCTGGCAAAATTTTTCCAGATTTCTGGTTTAGTCAACTATACAGTGGTTGATTTACTCCTTGATACACTTATTTGTTGGTGTTTGGACTCTTCTAGCTCCATTATCATTCTATTCAGTTCTCTAAGATCATGGCATCAGAGGTCTCAGGCACATCCGGTGGATCAAGGCCTAGTGCTAGTGTTCCGAGGAGGAGCTATAACTTGCAGGGCAAAGACCATTTTGAGATCCGAAAATTTGATGGCACAAACTTTGCTCTATGGAAGAATCAGATTAAAGATGTGTTGATTCAAAGGAGGCAATGGAAGCCAGTAAATGGGATTTCAAAGAAGCCTGCTGACATGGATGAAGATGATTGGGATGAGTTAGATGAAATGGCTAGGTCTACTATTCGCTTGCACTTGGCAGATAATGTTTACTTTACAATATTAGACTGTGAAAGTGCAGAGGAGCTTTGGAAAAAGTTATGCCATACATATGAAAAGAGACGGCATCAAATAAAGTGTATCTAATGAGAAAATTATATGACCTTCGTATGAAGGACACAGATAGTGTTGCTGCTCATCTAAATGATTTTGATGCTATATTCTCCAAGTTACAGGCTCAGAAAATGGATATGGATAATGAAATGAAAGCAGTATTGCTGTTATGCACCCTGCCATCATCATGGGATACGTTTTGCACAGCTATTAGCAACAGTGCACCTAGCAGTAAACTCGTCTATGATGACATATGTGGAGCACTCTTGAGTGAGGAGATTCATAGAAAATCTATGGTTGGCACTCAGAGTGGAGATGCATATAATGTTCGTGATTCTTACCAAGGAAAGAATCAACAACGTGGCAGGAGCAAGAACAAGGAAAAGAATGGTCGACGTAATAAGAGTAGAAGTAAATCAAGGAAGAGGGATATCGAACGCCATTATTGTCATAAGACAGGACACATGAAGAAAGATTGTTCTGCACTAAAGAATGCTAAAGGTAAAGGACAGAATGTTGATGGGCATGTTAAACAGTTACCTGCACCATCTACTTAGACTGTGAAGTTTGAAGAAATTAATGCTATTTCTGATGATGCTTATGTGTTGACACTTGATAGTACTGTGCCATCTGAGGCACTTATGGTTGATTCTCTTTCCCACACCTGGCTGCTAGATTCTGGTGCTTCTTTCCATGTGACACCACATAGAGAATGGTTCTCTAATTATGCAGCAAAGTCTCTTGGTACCGTGAGACTTGGTGACTCTTACCAGTGTGATGTTGTGGGGATTGGAGATGTGGTTGTGCAGTTCATTGATGGTTCAAAATTTACTATGCATAATGTACGCCATGTACCTCAGTTATCACACACTTTTATGTCAGTTGGTCAACTTGATGACCTTGGTTACAAGGTGGTCTTCTATGCTCAGTCCTTTCGTATATCAAAGGGCAATATGGTTATTGCAAAAGGAAGCAAAGTTGGCTCACTTTATCCTTTATTTGTATCACAGCAAGAAAACTCGTTAGCTGTTCCTGAATAGCCTATGGATTGTATTTGGCATGGTCGTTTGGGCCATATATCTCGTAGTGGAATGGAAAATCTTTCTCGTTCTGGCTACTTACCTGTGTTATCTTTCTCTGACTTTTCATTTTGTGAGCATTGTCAATATCGAAAGCAAACCAGAAATGTGCATAGAACGCACATTGACTCTTCAATTCAGCCTTTAGATCTCGTTCATACAGATGTGTGTGGTCCTATGCCCACTAGGTCCTTAGGTGGTTCTCTTTACTTTGTCACTTTCATAGATGATGCTACTAGAAAAGTATGGGTATATCCTATCAAATCAAAGGATGATGTATTCCCTACTTTCAGAAAATGGCTTGCTTCAGTTGAGACTAAAAAAGGAACTAAGCTTAAGGCTTTACGTTCAGATAATGGGGGTGAGTATACCTCACATGAATTCAGCCTTTTTTGTCAGTCTAGAGGGATTCGTAGAGAATTTACAGCTCCTTATACCCCAGTACAGAATGGTCTAGCTGAGAGGATGAATAGAACTATTCAAGATAGAGTATTCTCTATGTTGCATCATGCAAACCTCTCACAAGGTTTTTGGGTAGAAGCAGTATTGACTGCACTTCATGTGATTAACCTTTCACCTAGTACTGCCAAAGGTGTGAAAGTGGCACAAGAGTTATGGACAGGGAAACCACCATATTATGACCATCTTCGAGTTTTTGGGTGTGAAGCATATGTTCATATACCCAAGAATCGTAGACAAAAGTTGGACCATAAGTCAAAGAAGTGCATTTTTCTTGGATATGGTCGAGAAGGACAATTTGGATATCGCTTATGGGATCCTGAAACACGGTCACTGATCAGAAGTAGTGATGTCAATTTTAATGAGTCTAAGATGCATAAACAGCCCATTAAAGAGGTTGAAGTGAGAAGAGTGGTGTTTGAGGATAGTAGTCCTCCGGTTAGCATGCATAAAAATGATGCACATAGGGATGTTCAAGAGAATGTCCATTCACATCAGTCTGCACATGTTCCTGTTCAGCATCCATTGAGACGTTCTGCACGTGTCTCATATCCACCTGATAGATATGTTCGAGGTTTATATTTTGTTATGCTAACAGATGCCGGTGAGCCTTCTTGCTACAAAGAGGCTATGCAGACATAAGATCATGTCAAGTGGGAGCGTGCCATGAAGAGTGAGTTGGATTCTATTCACAAGAATGGTACTTGGGTCTTAGTACCTTTGCCAAAGGGCAGAAAAGCTTTACCATGTAAATGGGTATATAAGCTGAAATTCACATCAGATAGTGCTTCTCCAAAATATAAAGCACGACTTGTTGCAAAGGGTTTTACGCAACAACATGGTGTTGATTTTGAGGAAATCTTCTCTCCAGTGGTCAAGATGACTACTCTGTGCATGTTGCTTGGATTCGTGGCAATGGAGGACATAGAGCTAGTCCAAATGGATGTGAAAACAGCTTTCTTGCATGGAGATCTTACAGATGGGATCTATATGGAACAATCAGAGGGTTATGTAGTTCCTGGCAAGGAAAGTCTAGTTTGTAAGCTCAAGAAGAGCTTGTATGGACTTAAACAGTCTCCTAGACAATGGTACCAAAAGTTTGATGCTTTTATGAAGTCCCAAGGCTATTCTCGGAGCAATGAGGATCATTGTCTCTACACAAAGAGATATTATGATGGCAGCTTGATATGCTTGATACTTTATGTTGATGATATGTTGATTGCTGGGAAGTCCTCTTATGATTTGTCACTTCTCGAAAAGAAGTTGAGTCAGACATTTGATATGAAGGATTTGGGGGATGCCAAACATATTCTTGGCATGCGCATTACTCGTGATAGGAGTAAAAGATGCATATACTTGTCTCAAAGTGAGTACATATCCAAAGTACTTCACCGATTCAATATGCAGTCTAGAAAGGCATTGAGTACACCTTTACCCACATATGTGAAATTGAGCAAGGATGACTGCCCTAAATCAGATGAGGAAAAGGAATTCATGACCAAAATTCCCTATCAGTCTGCTGTTGGTAGTCTCATGTATGCTATGGTAGCTACGAGACCAGACATTGCATTTGTAGTGGGAGTTGTGAGCAGATATATGTCTAATCCTGCCAAGAAACATTGGGAAGCAGTCAAAATGATTTTGAGATATCTGAGTGGCACTAAGGACAAGTGTCTATGCTTAGGTAGAGGGAAAGCATCCATCATTGGTTACACAGATTCTGACTATGCTGGTTGTGTAGACAATGGTAACTCTACATCAGGGTACATTTTTCGTTTTGCTGGAGGTGCTATCTCTTGGAGATCTCGTCTTCAAGAATGTACAGTTGTTTCCACCACAGAAGCGGAGTATGTTGCAGCAAGTGAGGCATGTAAGGAAGCATTGTGGCCTTCTCGTCTTGCTTGTGATATGGGTTTACCTCAGCATGTACCTCACTTGCTCAGTGATAGTCAGAGTGCCATTGCTTTGGCTAAGAATCTGGTCTATCATGCAAAGACCAAGCACATTGAGGTGAGGTATCACTTCATTAGAGATTGCTTAGCCACTGAGAGCATTATTCTTGAGAAGGTTCACACTCGAGACAATGTTGCAGATGCTTTGACTAAAGCTCTACCACAGGATAGCTTTCAACACTGTTGTCACTTGATGGGGGTTACTTGATTCTTGATCTTACGCAATCACTTGTATACTGTGTAACATGTCCATCAGGTGGGAGGTATAGTTTGTATACTTACACTTAGGTATTCTTTATCATTCTTTATTTTTTCTCCCATAGTTACTCTAGCCATATTGGTCTTTAGTGGGACATTCTTACCGTTAGTGTCCATGTGAAAGGCCAAATGGCCACCGGACACTTCTTTGTATATGTTCTTTAATAAAAGATATAGTGGCCTGGCCAGTCACAGACTGTAAGTTCTACCGCATTTGTAAGACCAAAGAAGTCTGTCTTCGTGCTTCCTGTGTACTATGTTTTCTACGTACTCTACAGCCTCTGTGCAGAGTACTGTGTGCGGCCCCAGGAGCTCGGTTTTCTACTCCCCGAGCATATCGTCGTGGAGCTCTCGAGAAGGAGAGCCCACCGTGGTGCATCGCCATTGAAACACTTCACTAGTATCAGAGCAGTTCGAGGCAAAAGCTTTGTTCCTTTTGTGCGAGCGAAGTGAGCACCCCCCCAAGGCTTTCTCCAAGGCTTACGACCAAGGCGGTGACCAAGGCATAGACCTTGGCATACCTTGGCATACCTTGTCATCCGAGTCACCGAAGTCACCTTTGGCGCCGTTGGCTGCGCGTGAGGGAGGACCTCAACGATCAAGGAATATAGAGGTTCCCGATACTTCCGGGGACGTCACCCATCCCAGTACTATTCCCCCCAAAGCTCGCTTAACTGTGGCAATCTCTTGCCACTAAGCTACACTCTTGTGGTATTTGAAGAAGGGTAAAGACTAAGGTTGACATTACCTTGAACAAGTTTTGGTCCCTCAAAGCTTCATTCTTGCTTTCAAAGCCTATTTCTAAAGCAATTTTGGGGTGTTTTTTTTTTGGAGCCATTTTGGTCATATGCTAATTTTGTAGAGGATACTCTGACAAAATTTTTCCAGATTTCTGGTTTAGTCAACTATACAGTGGTTGATTTACTCCTTGATACACTTATTTGTTGGTGTTTGGACTCTTCTAGCTCCATTATCATTCTATTCAGTTCTCTAAGATCATGGCATCAGAGGTCTCAGGCACATCCGGTGGATCAAGGCCTAGTGCTAGTGTTCCGAGGAGGAGCTATAACTTGCAGGGCAAACACCATTTTGAGATCCGAAAATTTGATGGCACAAACTTTACTCTATGGAAGAATCAGATTAAAGATGTGCTGATTCAAAGGAGGCATTGGAAGCCAGTAAATGGGATTTCAAAGAAGCCTACTAACATGCATGAAGATGATTGGGATGAGTTAGATGAAATGGCCAGGTCTACCATTCGCTTGCACTTGACAGATAATGTTTACTTTACAGTATTATACTATGAAAGTGCAGAGGAGCTTTGGAAGAAGTTATGCAATACATATGAAAAAGAGACGGCATCAAATAAAGTGTATCTGATGAGAAAATTATATGACCTTCGTATGAAGGACACAGATAGTGTTGCTGCTCATCTAAATGAGTTTGATACTATATTCTCCCAGTTACAGGCTCAGAAAATGGATATGGATAATGAAATGAAAGCAGTATTATTGTTATGCACCCTGCCATCATCGTGGGATACGTTTTGCACAGCTATTAACAACAGTGCACCTGGCGGTAAACTCGTCTATGATGACATATGTGGAGCACTCTTGAGTGAGGAGATTCGTAGAGAATCTATGGTTGGCACTCAGAGTGCAGATGCATATAATGTTCGTGATTCTTACCAAGGAAAGAATCAACAACGTGGCAGGAGCAAGAACAAGGAAAAGAATGGTCGACGTAATAAGAGTAGAGGTAAATCAAGGAAGAGGGATATCGAATGCCATTATTGTCATAAGAAAGGACACATGAAGAAAGACTGTTATGCACTAAAGAATGCTAAAGGTAAAGGAGAGAATGTTCATGGGCATGTTAAACAGTTACCTGCACCATCTACTTCGACTGTGAAGATTGAAGAAATTAATGCTATTTTTGATGATGTTGATGTGTTGACACTTGATAGTACTGTGCCATCTGAGGCACTTATGGCTGATTCTCTTTCCCACACCTGGCTGCTAGATTCTGGTGCTTCTTTCCATGTGACACCACATAGAGAATGGTTCTCTAATTATACAGCAAAATCTCTTGATACCGTGAGACTTGGTGACTCTTACCAGTGTGATTGGGTATATAAGCTGAAATTCACATCAGATAGTGCTTCTCCAAAATATAAAGAATGACTTGTTGCAAAGGTTTTTAAGCAACAACATGGTGTTTATTTTGAGGAAATCTTCTCTCTAGTGGTCAAGATCACTACTTTGCGCATGTTGCTTGGATTCGTTGCAATGGAGGACTTAGAGCTAGTCCAAATGGATGTGAAAATAGCTTTCTTGCATGGAGATCTTACAGATGAGATCTATATGAAACAACCAGAGGGTTATGTAGTTCCTGGCAATGAAAGTCTAGTTTGTAAGCTCAAGAAGAGCTTGTATGGACTAAAACAGTCTCCTTGACAATGGTACCAAAAGTTTGATGCTTTTATGAAGTCTCAAGGCTATTCTTAGAGCAATGAGGATCATTGTCTCTACACAAAGAGATGTTTTGATGGCAGCTTGATATGCTTGATACTTTACGTTGATCGTATGTTGATTGCTAGGAAGTCCTCTTATGATTTGTCACTTCTCAAAAAGAAGTTGAGTCAGACATTTGATATAAAGGATTTGGGGGATGCCAAACATATTCTTGGCATGCGCATTACTCGTGATAGGAGTAAAAGATGCATATACTTGTCTCAAAATGAGTACATATCCAAAGTACTTCACCGGTTCAATATGTAGGGTGGAAAGGCATTGAGTACACCTTTACCCACATATGTGAAATTGAGCAAGGATGACTGCCCCCAATCAGATGAGGAAAAGGAATTCATTACCAAAATTCCCTATCAGTCTGTTGTTGGTAGTCTCATGTATGCTATGGTAGCTATGAGACCAGACATTGCATTTGGAGTGGGAGTTGTGAGCACATATATGTCTAATCCTGGCAAGAAACATTGGGAAGCGGTCAAAATGATTTTGAGATATCTGAGTGGCACTAAGGACAAGTGTCTATGCTTAGGTAGAGGGAAAGCATCCATTATTGGTTACACAGATTCTGACTATGCTGGTTGTGTAGACAATCGTAAGTCTACATCAGGGTACATTTTTCATTTTGCTAGAGGTGCTATCTCTTGGAGATCTCGTCTTCAAGAATGTACAACTGTTTCCACCACAGAAACAGAGTACGTTGCAGCAAGTGAGGCATGTGAGGAAGCATTGTGGCTTACTCGTCTTGCTTGTGATATGGGTTTACCTCAGCATGTACCTCACTTGCTCAGTGATAGTCAGAGTGCCATTGCTTTGGCTAAGAATCCAGTCTATCATGCAAAGACCAAGCACATTGAGGTGAGGTATCACTTCATTAGACATTGCTTAGCCTCTGAGAGAATTATTCTTGAGAAGGTTCACACTCGAGACAATGCTGCAGATGCTTTGACTAAAGCTCTACCACAGGATAGCTTTTGACACTGTTGTCACTTGATGGGGGTTACTTGATTCTTGATCTTACGTAGTCACTTGTATACTGTGTAACATGTCCATCAGGTGGGAGGTATAGTTTGTATACTTACACTCAGGTATTCTTTATCATTCTTTATTTTTTCTTCCATAGTTACTCTCGCCATATTGGCCTTTAGTGGGAGATTGTTACCGTTAGTGTCCATGTGAAAGGCAAAATGGCCACCGGACACTTCTTTGTATATGTTCTTTAATAAAACATATAGTGGTCTGGTCAGTCACAGACTGTAAGTTCGACCGCATTTGTAAGACCTAAGAAGTCTGTCTTCGTGCTTCCTGTGTACTGTGTTTTCTGCGTATTCTACAGCCTCTGTGCGGAGTACTGTGTGCGGCCTTAGGAGCTCGATTTTCTACTCCCCGAGCATATCGTCGTGGAGCTCTCGAGAAGGAGAGCGCACCGTGGTGCATCGCCATTGAAACACTTCACTGGTATCAGAGCAATTCGAGGCAAAAGCTTTGTTCCTTTTTCGCGAGCGAAGTGAGCACCCCCCCAAAGGCTTTCGACTAAGGCAGCGACAAAGGCATAGACCTTGGCATACCTTGTCATCCGAGTCACCGAAGTCACCGAAGTCACTTTTGGCTACGCGCGAGGGAGGACCTCAACAATCAAAGATATAGAGGTTCCCAGTACTTCCCGAGAGGTCACCCATCCCAGTACTGTTCCCCCCAGAGCTCACTTAACCATGGCAATCTCTTGCCACTAAGCTACACTCTTGTGGTGTTTGAAGAAGGGTAAAGACTAAGGTTGACATTACCTTGAACAAGTTTTGGTCCCTCAAAGCTTCATTTTTGCTTTCAAAGCCTATTTCTGAAGCAATTTTGAGGTTTTTTTTTTTGGAGCCATTTCGGAGTACTTTCGCACATAGTTATGTTCGCACAGGTCCAAGAACATCAAGAAGAGTGTTCCTTGTACTTATCAGACAATAAATATCAACCTTTGGGGCTGTAGTTTCAGCCACACTCATAAAAGTACAGGTTTCTTGAGGGGTTTTTAGTTTTGGTGGGAGCGGTCGCTACAAATTTATGCAGGTTTTTAAAGCCTAAAACATCAGAGTTGACAGACACTTGCAGGTGTTATTGGCTAGTTTTTGGGCTGTGTACTCAGCCTTTAAGTGTCATTTTACTACATATATTCAGCACATACAACCATGTACGCTTCTGTGGATACCGCTTATGTACATCCATGTGGTCATTGATATAGCAGTTACGTTCTTTGCATAAAGCCTTTTACGTTTGATAAAGAGGGTCATCGTGAGGTTTTCTTAACTGAGAGACATTCAGATGTCGGGGTCTCTTCGGTGATGTAGGTGGAGTACTTACCCAGCCTCGCCATAGGAGATGTATGATAGTTGTTCATAGGTGCTCGATAAGCCTAGTTGGCTTCTTTTGGGTAACTGATTATATGCAGTGGAGTCAGTGATTCACTATGCAGGTAGGCATGTCAGTACTTGCAGTTTTATGATACTTCGACACTGGTCATATCCTAATTTTGCAAAGGATACCCTGGCAAAATTTTTCTAGATTTCTGCTTTAGTCAACTATACAGTGGTCGATTTACTCCTTGATACACTTATTTGTTGGTGTTTGGACTCTTCTAGCTCCATTATCATTCTATTCAGTTCTCTACGATCATGGCATCAGAGGTCTCAGCCACATCCGGTGGATCAGGGTCTAGTGCTAGTGTTCCGAGGAGGAGCTATAACTTGCAGGGCAAAGACCATTTTGAGATCTCAAAATTTGATGGCACAAACTTTGCTCTATGGAAGAATCAAATTAAAGATGTGCTGATTCGAAGGAGGCAATGGAAGCCAGTAAATGGGATTTCAAAGAAGCCTACTGACATGGATGAAGATGATTGGGATGAGTTAGATGAAATGGCCAAGTCTACCATTCGCTTGCACTTGGCAGATAATGTTTACTTTACAGTATTAGACTGTGAAAGTGCAGAGGAGCTTTGGAAGAAGTTATGCAATACATATGAAAAAGAGACGGCATCAAATAAAGTGTATCTGATGAGAAAATTATATGACCTTCGTATGAAGGACATAGATAGTGTTGCTGCTCATCTAAATGAGTTTGATGCTATATTCTCCCAGTTACAGGCTCAGAAAATGGATACGGATAATGAAATGAAAGCAGTATTGCTGTTATGCACCCTACCATCATCACGGGATACGTTTTGCACAGCTATTAGCAATAGTGCACCTGGCGGTAAACTCGTTTATGATGACATATGTGGAGCACTCTTGAGTGAGGAGATTCGTAGAAAATCTATGGTTGGCACTTAGAGTGGAGATGCATATAATGTTCGTGATTCTTACCAAGGAAAGAATCAACAACGTGGCAGGAGCAAGAACAAGGAAAACAATGGTCAACGGAATAAGAGTAGAAGTAAATCAAGGAAGAGGGATATCGAATGCCATTATTGTCATAAGAAAGAGCACATGGAGAAAGACTGTTATGCACTAAAGAATGTTAAAGGTAAAGCACAGAATGTTGATGGGCATGTTAAATAGTTACCTGCACCATCTACTTGGATTAAGAAGATTGAAGAAATTAATGCTATTTCTAATGATGCTGATGTGTTGACACTTGATAGTACTGTGCCATCTGAGGCACTTATGGCTGATTCTCTTTCCCACACCTGGTTGCTAGATTCTGGTGCTTCTTTCCATGTGACACCACATAGAGAATGGTTCTCTAATTATGCAACAAAGTCTCTTGATATCGTGAGACTTGTTGACCCTTAATAGTGTGATGTTGTGGGGATTGGAGATGTGGTTGTGGAGTTCATTGATGGTTTAAAATTTACTATGCATAATGTACGCCATGTACCTCAGTTATCACGCAGTTTGATGTCAGTTGGTCAACTTGATGACCTTGGTTACAAGGTGGTCTTCTATGCTCAATCCATTCGTATATCAAAGGGCAATATGATTATTGCAAAAGGAAGCAAAGTTGGCTCACTTTATCCTTTATTTGTATCACAGAAAGAACACTTGTTAGCTGTTACTGAACAGCCTATGGCTTGTATTTGGCATGGTCGTTTGGGCCATATATCTCGTAGTGGAATGGAAAATCTTTCTCGTTCTGGCTACTTACCGGTGTTATCTTTCTCTGATTTTTCATTTTGTGAGCATTGTCAATATGGAAAGCAAACCAGAAATGTGCATAGAACGCACATTGACTCTTCAATTCAGCCTTTAGATCTCGTTCATACATATGTGTGTGGTCCTATGCCCACTAGGCCCTTAGGTGGTTCTCTTTACTTTGTCACTTTCATAGATGATGCTACTAGAAAAGTCTGGGTATATCCTATCAAATCAAAGGATGATGTATTCCCTACTTTCAGAAGATGGCTTGCTTCAGTTGAGACTGAAAAAGGAACTAAGCTTAAGGCTTTACGTTCAGATAATGGGGGTGAGTATACCTCACATGAATTCAGCCTTTTTTGTCAGTCTAGAGGGATTCGTAGAGAGTTTACAGCTCCTTATACCCCAGTACAGAATGGTGTAGCTGAGAGAATGAATAGAACTAATCAAGATAGAGTAGTCTCTTGGACAAAAGTCGGACCATAAGTCAAAGAAATGCATTTTTCTTGGATATGGTCGAGAAGGACAATTTGGGTATCGCTTATGGGATCCTGAAACACGGTCAGTGATCAGAAGTAGTGATGTCATTTTTAATGAGTCTAAGATGCATAAACAGCCCATTAAGGAGGTTGAAGTGAGAAGAGTGGTGTTTGAGGATAGTAGTCCTCCGGTTAGAATGCATAAAAATAATGCACATAGGGATGTTCAAGAGAATGTCCATTCAGATCAGTCTGCACATGTTCCTGTTCAGCAACCATTGAGACGTTCTACACGTGTCTCATATCCACCTAATAGATATGTTCCAGGTTTATATTTTGTTATGCTAACAGATGCGGGTGAGCCTTCTTGCTACAAAGAGGCTATGCACATAGAGGATCATGTCAAGTGGGAGCGTGCCATGAAGAGTGAGTTGGATTCTATTCACAAGAATGGTACTTGGGACTTAGTACCTTTTCCAAAGGGCAGAAAAGCTTTACCATGTAAATGGGTATATAAGCTGAAATTCACATCAGATAGTGCTTCTCCAAAATATAAAGCATGACTTGTTGCAAAGCGTTTTAAGCAACAACATGGTGTTGACTTTGAGGAAATCTTCTCTCTAGTGGTCAAGATGACTACTTTGCACATGTTGCCTGGATTCGTTGCAATGGAGGACTTAGAGCTAGTCCAAATGGATGTGAAAACAGCTTTCTTGCATGGAGATCTTACAGATGAGATCTATATGGAACAACCAGAGGGTTATGAGTACATATTCAAAGTACTTCACCGATTCAATATGCAGGTTGGAAAGGCATTGAGTACACCTTTACCCACATATGTGAAATTGAGCAAGGATGACTGCCCCAGATAGATGAGGAAAAGGAATTCATGACCAAAATTCCTTATCAGTCTGTTGTTGGTAGTCTCGTGTATGCTATGGTAGCTACGAGACCAGACATTGCATTTGCAATGGGAGTTGTGAGCAGATATATGTATAATCCTGGCAAGAAACATTGGGAAGCGGTCAAAATGATTTTGAGATATCTGAGTGGCACTAAGGACAAGTGTCTATGCTTAGTTAGAGGGAAAGCATCCATTATTGGTTACACGAATTCTGACTATGTTGGTTGTGTAGACAATCGTAAGTCTACATCAGGGTACATTTTTCATTTTGCTAGAGGTGCTATCTCTTGGAGATCTCGTCTTCAAGAATGTACAGCTGTTTCCACCACAGAAGCAGAGTATGTTGCAGCAAGTGAGGCATGTAAGGAAGCATTGTGGCCTTCTCGTCTTGCTTGTGATATGGGTTTACATGAGCATGTACCTTACTTGCTCAGTGATAGTCAGAGTGCCATTTCTTTGGCTAAGAATCCGGTCTATCATGCAAAGACCAAGCACATTGAGGTGAGGTATCACTTCATTAGAGATTGCTTAGCCACTGAGAGCATTATTCTTGAGAACGTTCACACTCGAGACAATGTTGCAGATGCTTTGACTAAAGCTCTACCACACGATAGCTTTCGACATTGTTGTCACTTGATGGGGATTACTTGATTCTTGATCTTACGTAGTCACTTGTATACTGTGTAACATGTCCATCAGGTGGGAGGTATAGTTTGTATACTTACACTCAGGTATTCTTTATCATTCTTTATTTTTTCTCCCATAGTTACTCTGGCCATATTGGCCTTTAGTGGCATATTGTTGCCGTTAGTGTCCATGTGAAAGGCCAAATGGCCACTGGACACTTCTTTGTATATGTTCTTTAATAAAACATATAATGGCTTGGTCAGTCACAGTCTATAAGTTTGAACGCATATGAAGACCTAAGAAGTCTATCTTCGTGCTTCTTATGTACTGTGTTTTCTGCGTATTCTACAGCCTCTGTGCGGAGTACTGTGTGCGGCCTCAAGAGCTCAGTTTTCTACTCCCCGAGCATATCTTCGTGGAGCTCTCAAGAAGGAAAGCGCACCGTGGTGCATCGCCATTGAAACACTTCACTAGTATCAGAGCAGTTCGAGGCAAATGCTTTGTTCCTTTTGCGCGAGCGAAGTGAGCACCCCCCCCAAGGCTTTCGTCTAAATCAATGACCAAGGCGTAGACCTTGGCATACCTTGTCATCCGAGTCACCGTTGCACCGTTGGCTACGTGCGAGGGAGGACCTCAAGTATCAAGGAATACAGAGACTTCCCGGGAGGTCACCCATCCCAGTACTGTTCCCCCCAGAGCTCGCTTAACCGTGGCAATCTCTTGCCACTAAGCTACACTATTGTGGTGTTTATAGAAGGGTAAAGACTAAGGTTGACATTACCTTGAAAAGTTTTGGTCCCTCAAAGCTTCATTTTTGCTTTCAAAGCCTATTTCTAAAGCAATTTTGGGGTGTTTTTTCTTTTGACCCATTTCGGAGTACTTTCGCACATAGTTCTCTTCGCACAGTTCCAAGAACATCAAGAAGAGTGTTCCTTGTACTTCTCAGACAATAAATATCAACCAGTGGGGCTGTAGTTTCAGCCACACTCATAAAACTACAGGTTTCTCGAGGGCTTTTCAGTTTTGGTGGGAGCAGTCGCTACAAATTTATGCAGGTTTTTAAAGCCTAAAACATCTGAGTTGAGAGACACTTGGAGGTGTTATTGGCTAGTTTTTGGGCTGTGTACTCAGCCCTTTAGTGTCATTTTACTGCATATATTGAGCACATACACACCATGTACGCTTCTGTGGATACCGCTTATGTATGTCCATGTGGTCATTGATATAGCGGTTATGTTCTTTGCATAAAGCCTTTTACGTTTGATAAAGAGGGTCGTGGTGAGGTTTTCTTAACTGGGAGACACCCAGATGTCGGGGTCTCTTCGGTGATGCAGGTGGAAGACTTACCCATCCTCGCCATAGGAGATGTATGATAGTTGTTCATAGGTGCTCGATAAGCCTAGTTGGCTTCTTTTGGGTAACTGATTATATGCAGTGGAGTCATAATTCACTATGCAGGTAGACATGTCAGTACTTGCAGTTTTATGATACTTTGACATTGGTCATATGCTAATTTTGCAGAGGATACTCTGGCAAAATTTGTCTAGATTTTTGGTTTAGTCAACTATACAGTCGTCGATTTACTCTTTGATACACTTATTTGTTGGTGTTTGGACTCTTCTAGCTCCATTATCATTCTATTCAGTTCTCTACGATCATGGCATCAGAGGTCTCAGGCACATCCGGTGGATCAGGTTGCTAGTGTTCCGAGGAGGAGCTATAACTTGTAGGGCAAAGACCATTTTGAGATCCGAAAATTTGATGGCACAAACTTTGCTCTATGGAAGAATCAGATTAAAGATGTGCTGATTCAAAGGAGGCAATGAAAGCTAGTAAATGGGATTTCAAAGAAGCATGTTGACATGGATGAAGATGATTGGGATGAGTTAGATGAAATGGCCAGTTCTACCATTCGCTTGCACTTGACAGATAATGTTTACTTTACAGTATTAGACTGTGAAAGTGCAGAGGAGCTTTGGAAGAAGTTATGCAATACATATGAAAAAGAGACGGCATCAAATAAAGTGTATCTGATGAGAAAATTATATGACCTTTGTATGAAGGACAGAGATATTGTTGCTGCTCATCTAAATGAGTTTGATGCTATATTCTCCCAGTTACAAGCTTAGAAAATTGATATGGATAATGAAATGAAAGCAGTATTGTTGTTATGCACCCTGCCATCATCATGGGATACGTTTTGCACAGCCATTAGCAAGAGTGCACCTGGCGGTAAACTCGTCTATGATGACATATGTGGAGCACTCTTGAGTGAGGAGATTCGTAGAAAATCTATGGTTGGCACTCAGAGTGGAGATGCATATAATGTTCGTGATTCTTACCAAGGAAAGAATCAACAACGTGGCAGGAGCAAGAACAAGGAAAAGAATGGTCAATGGAATAAGAGTAGAAGTAAATCAAGGAAGAGGGATATCGAATGCCATTATTGTCATAAGAAAGGACACATGAAGAAAGACTGCTATGCACTAAAGAATGCTAAAGGTAAAGGAGAGAATGTTGATGGGCATGTTAAACAGTTACCTGCACCATCTACTTCGATTGTGAAGATTGAAGAAATTAATGCTATTTCTAGTGATGCTGATGTGTTGACACTTGATAGTACTGTGCCATCTGAGACACTTATGGCTGATTCTCTTTCCCACACCAGGCTGCTAGATTCCGGTGCTTCTTTCCATGTGACACCACATAGAGAATGGTTCTCTTATTATGCAACAAAGTCTCTTGATACCGTGAGACTTGGTGACTCTTACCAGTGTGATGTTGTGGGGATTGGAGATGTGGTTGTGCAGTTCATTGATGGTTCAAAATTTACTATGCATAATGTACGCCATGTACCTCAGTTATCATGCAGTTTAATGTCAATTGGTCAACTTGATGACCTTGGTTACAAGGTGGTCTTCTATGCTCAGTCCTTTCGTATATCAAAGGGCAATATGGTTATTGCAAAAGGAAGCAAATTTGGCTCACTTTATCCTTTATTTGTATCACAGACTTGTTAGTTGTTACTGAACAACCTATGGCTTGTATTTGGCATGGTCGTTTGGGCCATATATCTCGTAGTGGAATGGAAAATCTTTCTCGTTCTCGCTACTTACCTCTGTTATCTTTCTCTGATTTTTCATTTTGTGAGCATTGTCAATATGGAAAGCAAACCAGAAATGTGCATAGAACGCACATTGACTCTTCAATTCAGCCTTTAGATCTCGTTCATACAGATGTGTGTGGTCCTATGCCCACTAGGTCCTTAGGTGGTTCTCTTTACTTTGTCACTTTCATAGATGATGCTACTAGAAAAGTCTGGGTATATCCTATCAAATCAAAGGATGATGTATTCCCTAATTTCAGAAAATGGCTTGCTATAGTTGAGACTGAAAAAGGAACTAAGCTTAAGGCTTTACGTTCAGATAATGGGGGTGAGTATACCTTACATGAATTCAGCCTTTTTTGTCAGTCTAGAGGGATTCGTAGAGAGTTTACAGCTCCTTATACCCCAGTACAGGATGGTGTAGCTGAGAGGATGAATAGAACTATTCAAGATAGAGTAGTCTCTATGTTGCATCATGCAAACCTCTCACAAGGTTTTTGGGCAGAAGCAGTATTGACTGCAGTTTATGTGATTAACCTTTCACCTAGTACTGCCAAAGGTCTGAAAGTGGCACAAGAGTTTTGGACAGGGAAACCACCATATTATGACCATCTTCGAGTTTTTGGGTGTGAAGCATATGTTCATATACCCAAGAATCTTAGACAAAAGTTGGACCATAAGTCAAAGAAATGCATTTTTCTTGGATATGGTCAAGAAGGACAATTTGGATATTGCTTATGGGATCCTGAAACACGGTTAGTGATCAGAAGTAGGAATGTCATTTTTAATGAGTCTAAGATGCATAAACAGCCCATTAAGGAGGTTGAAGTGAGAAGAGTGGTGTTTGAGGATAGTAGTCCTCCGATTAGCATGCATAAAAATGCTGCACATAGGGATGTTCAAGAGAATGTCCATTCAGATCAGTATGCACATGTTCGTGTTCAGCAACCATTGAGACGTTCTACACGTGTCTCATATCCACCTGATAGATATGTTCCAGGTTTAGATTTTGTTATGCTAACAGATGCCGGTGAGTCTTCTTGCTACAAAGAGGCTATGCAGACAGAGGATCATGTCAAGTGGGAGCGTGCGATGAAGAGTGAGTTGGATTCTATTCACAAGAAGGGTACTTGGGACTTAGTACCTTTGCCAAAGGGCAGAAAAGCTTTACCATGTAAATGGGTATATAAGCTGAAATTCACATCAGATAGTGCTTCTCCAAAATATAAAGCACGACTTGTTGCAAAGGGTTTTAAGCAACAACATGGTGTTGATTTTGAGGAAATATTCTCTCCAGTGGTCAAGATGACTACTGTGCACATGTTGCTTGGATTCGTTGCAATGGAGGACTTAGAGCTAGTCCAAATGGATGTGAAAATAGCTTTCTTGCATGGAGATCTTACAGATGAGATCTATATGGAACAACCTGAGGGTTATGTACTTCCTGGCAAGGAAAGTCTAGTTTGTAAGCTCAAGAAGAGCTTGTATGGACTTAAACAGTCTCCTAGACAATGGTACCAAAAGTTTGATGCTTTTATGAAGTCCCAAGGTTATTCTCGGAGCAATGAGGATCATTGTCTCTACACAAAGAGATGTTCTGACGGCAGCTTGATATGCTTGATACTTTACGTTGATGATATGTTGATTGCAAGGGAGTCCTCTTATTATTTTTCACTTCTCAAAAAGAAGTTGAGTCAGACATTTGATATGAAGGATTTGGGGGATTCCAAACATATTCTTGGCATGCGCATTACTCGGGATAGGAGTAAAAGATGCATATACTTGTCTCAAAGTGAGTACATATCCAAAGTACTTCACTTATTCAATATGCAGGGTGGAGAGGCATTGAGTACACCTTTACCCACATATGTGAAATTGAGCAAGGATGACGACCCCAAATCAGATGAGGAAAAGGAATTCATGACCAAAATTACCTATCAGTCTGTTGTTGGTAGTCTCATGTATGCTATGGTAGCTACGAGACCAGACATTGCATTTGCAGTGGGAGTTGTGAGCAGATATATGTCTAATCCTGGCAAGAAACATTGGGAAGCGGTCAAAATGATTTTGAGATATCTGAGTGGCACTAAGGACAAGTGTCTATGCTCAGGTAGAGGGAAAGAATCCATTATTGGTTACACAGATTATGACTATGCTCGTTGTGTAGACAATCGTAAGTCTACATCAAGGTACATTTTTCATTTTGTTGGAGGTGCTATCTCTTGGAGATCTTGTCTTCAAGAATGTACAGCTGTTTCCACCATAGAAGCAGAGTATGTTGCACCAAGTGATTCATGTAAGGAAGCATTGTGGCTTTCTCGTCTTGCTTGTGATATGGGTTTACCTCAGCATGTACCTCACTTGCTCAGTGATAGTCAGAGTGCCATTGCTTTGGCTAAGAATCCGGTCTATCATGCAAAGACCAAGCACATTGAGGTGAGGTATCACTTCTTTAGAGATTGCTTAGCCACTGAGAGCATTATTCTTGAGAAGGTTCACACTCGAGACAATGCTGCAGATGCTTTGACTAAAGCTCTACCACAGGATAGCTTTGGACACTGTTGTCACCTGATGGGGGTTACTTGATTCTTGATCTTACGCAGTCACTTGTATATTGTGTAACATGTCCATCAGGTGGGAGGTATAGTTTGTATACTTACACTCAGGTATTCTTTATCATTCCTTATTTTTTCTCCCATAGTTACTCTGGCCATATTGGCCTTTAGTGGGAGATTGTTACCGTTAGTGTCCATGTGAAAGGCCAAATTGCCACCAGACACTTCTTTGTATGTGTTCTTTAATAAAACATATAGTGGCCTGGTCAGTCACAGACTGTAAGTTCGACCACATTTGTAAGACCTAAGAAGTCTGTCTTCATGCTTCCTGTGTACTGTGTATTCTGCGTATTCTACAGCCTCTGTGCAGAGTATTGTGTGCGACCTCAGGAGCTCAGTTTTCTACTCCCCGAGCATATCGTCGTGGAGATCTCGAGAAGGAGAGTGACCGTGGTGCATCGCTATTGAGACACTTCACTGGTATCAGAGCAGTTCGAGGCAAAAGCTTTGTTCCTTTTGTGCAAGCAAACTGAGCACCCCCCCAAGCCGTTGGCTGTGCGCGAGGGAGGACCTCAATGATCAAGGAATATAGAGGTTCCCAGTACTTTCGGGGAGGTCACCCATCCCAGTACTGTTCCCCCCAGAGCTCGCTTAACCGTGGCAATCTCTTGCCACTAAGCTACACTCTTGTGGTGTTTGAAGAAGGGTAAAGACTAAGGTTGACATTAACTTGAACAAGTTTTGGTCCCTCAAAGCTTCATTTTTGCTTTCAAAGCCTATTTCTGAAGCAATTTTGGGGTGTTTTTTTTTTTGAGCCATTTCGGAGTACTTTCGCACATAGTTCTCTTCGCACAGGTCCAAGAACATCAAGAAGAGTATTCCTTGTATGACATCAAGAAGAGGGTACATTTTTCATTTTGCTGGAGGTGCTATCTCTTGGAGATCTCGTCTTCAAGAATGTACAGCAGTTTCCACCACAGAAGCAGAGTATGTTGCAGCAAGTGAGGCATGTAATGAAGCATTGTGGCTTTCTCGTCTTTCTTGAGATATGGCTTTACCTCAACATGTACCTCACTTGCTCAGTGATAGTCAGAGTGCCATTGCTTTGGCTAAGAATCCAGTCTATCATGCAAAGACCAAGCACATTGAGGTGAGGTATCACTTCATTAGAGATTGCTTAGCCACTGAGAGCATTATTCTTGAGAAGGTTCACACTCGAGACAATGTCGTAGATGCTTTGACTAAAGCTCTACCACAGGATAGCTTTCGATACTGTTGTCACTTGATGGGGGTTACTTGATTCTTAATCTTACGCAGTCACTTGTATACTGTGTAACATGTCCATCAGGTGGGAGGTATAGTTTGTATACTTACACTCAAGAATTCCTTATCATTCTTTATTTTTTCTTCCATAGTTACTCTGGCCATATTGGCCTTTAGTGGGAGATTGTTAGAGGGTACATTTTTCATTTTGCTGGAGGTGCTATCTCTTGGAGATCTCGTCTTCAAGAATGTACAACTGTTTCCACCACAGAAGCAGAGTATGTTGCAGCAAGTGAGGCATCTAAGGAAGCATTGTGGCTTTCTCGTCTTGCTTGTGATATGGGTTTACCTCAGCATGTACCTCACTTGCTCAGTGATAGTCAGAGTGCCATTGCTTTGGCTAAGAATCCGGTCTATTATGCAAAGACCAAGCACATTGAGGTGAGGTATCACTTCATTAAAGATTGCTTAGCCACTGAGAGCATTATTCTTGAGAAGGTTCACTCTCGAGACAATGCTACAGATGCTTTGACTAAAGCTCTACCACTGGATAGCTTTCGACATTGTTGTCACTTGATGGGGGTTACTTGATTCTTGATCTTACGCAGTCACTTGTATATTGTGTAGCATGTCCATCAGGTGGGAGGTATAGTTTGTATACTTACACTCAGGTATTCTTTATCATTCTTTATTTTTTCTCCCATAGTTACTCTGGCCATATTGGCCTTTAGTGGGAGATTGTTACCGTTAGTGTCCATGTGAAAGGCCAAATGGCCACGGGACACTTCTTTGTATATGTTCTTTAATAAAACATATAGTGGCCTTGTCAGTCACAGACTGTAAGTTCGACCGCATTTGTAAGACCTAAGAAGTCTGTCTTCGTGCTTCCTGTGTACTGTGTTTTCTGCGTACTCTACAGCCTCTGTGCGGAGTATTGTGTGCGGCCTCAGGAGCTCGGTTTTCTACTCCCCGAGCATATCGTGGTGGAGCTCTCGAGAAGGAGAGCGCACTGTGGTGCATCGCCATTGAAACACTTCAGAAGGATATGATATTCCATGCTTAGAGGGTGTTTGAAGATGTCCTTTGTGAGTCTTTGCACATGTAGGAGCTACCAATATTTCCAAATAAAGCTAGTCAATGGCTCTATTCTTATAGGAACCCTGCTCTTAATTAGATCAGACCTCAACATACCCTACTTGAAATTAATAACTTCACAACCTTCTCTCAAGAGTTTCAAGATACTCGGTATTCCTTAGAACTTTACGTAGCTAAAACACCCCAAATGCACGACTTGAGAATAATTAGAAATTATTTGGAAGCATAATTCCACCTGATGCCATCTATGAATGTCTACTCCCTAAAACTACCAAGTGAAGAAAGGATAGTTGATTCTTTCACTAGATCTGGCAAAGGGTGTTCATTAATTCCCCAAGTCTAGCTATCCGATTCTTCTTAGGCATTTGATCGCTTGACACACCCAAAGGAGTGAGTTAGAATGTACTTGGGAGTTTGTACATTGTGGGAGGTATTCTAGAATTGAAGGCTTTCTTTGAAATCGATTCTTAGAATACAAACAAATTGATTAGTCCATCTTTTTGAATTCACTTCATGTTGAACATCAATGATTTTATAATTGAGTAAGGATTCACATGGGTTTATGAAATCATCAATGTCTTTTAAATATTCTTCCCCCTCTTCTTGTGAGATTAATGCATCCTTTACATACACTTTTTCATTTGATAAGACATGAGTATCCTCACGTTCAATATTTTCAAAGAACTTTGGATAACAATTACATTCTTCAATCTTATTTCATCATGATTTCTTTGATGGTAAAAGATTATATAGAAAGCACATTTGCGTTTGTTTGTAAAGGGAAAATTATCATCTTTGAGCACATATTGAAGGGATTGAAAGCTTGTGGAAGTGAAGAATTGGTGAACTATCTACCTAAAGATCATTTGGATTCAACTTATTTGTAAGTATTTGCTTAAAGCAAACCAAGCTAAGTGTACTATTTCTTGATTTAACTTTTATTTTTATAATATTATATTGTAAATTTTACAAGATTAAATGATTTTGATCATCAAAATAATGTGCATGCACATGAATTGTTGAAAAGTTTGCCCAACTGCTCTTTGTGACCAAGCCTTCATTTCTAGAACACCTCCCACATGTGAAGCCAACATTGAAGTATTTCAACAACAATGGACCAAAATGTGCTCTCCTTCTCGAGAGCTCAATGATGAGATCCTGAGAGTAGAAAACCAAGCTCCAATCACCACACACGGTACTCCAAATAGAGGCTGCAGAATATGTAGAAAAACAAAGTACACAGGGAGCACAAAGACAAACTTCTTAGGTGTTACAAATGCGGTCAAACTTACACTCTCTCGCTGACCAGGCCACTATATGTTTTATTAAAGAACATATACAAAATTTTTTGCCCCACCTTAATGTGCTTCGTCTTTGCATGATAGACCGGATTCTTAGCCAAGGCAATGGCACTCTAACTATCATTGAGCAAACAAGGTACATGCTGAGGTAAACCCATATCACAAGCAAGACGAGAAAGCCACAATGCTTCCTGTTGCAGCCCACGGTCAAGGACAAGCATAAGAAGTGCTTCAAAGAAGTGGACACACAAGAAGAAGGAGCACATAGGGAGCTCCAAGAAGTGTGTATCAAATTTTCAGAAGAAATCCCTATAAAATAGTGATTTTCATCACTAGAAACCATTGTAAATATCATTTCACCTTTTTGTAGCTCCATATTGTGCAAATCAAGGAGTCCTCAAGCTTGAGGAGCATTATAAGTATCATCCTACCAATTTTCATAATTTTTAGACTCCGTTTGAGCCCTAAATAAGCCCTGGAACCTAATTTTTAACTAGGTCGGACACTAAGTTTCTGTTGATATATTTAGGTAGTGATGTGTGTGAACACTCTAGGACTGTCGGGGCACTTTTTTCCCTCTTTAGGAGGTTTTTTTCCCTCGGCTTGTATATACGCCTATTGCCCTAATGGGCTACTTATCTTTGTACATTCTCTAGTAATACATTCAGTCTTGTGTGTTGTGCTCCAAGCTTCTTCTTCTTCCTTGTGCTGTTCGCGTGCTTCCGCAGACGTCCAACTCCAACAATTGGTATCAGAAGGTTGTCGCCTCTTCTAGGGCACCGTCGACACTCCTCCGTTTGCAGTCTCAGATTCGCACGAAATTTGGTGAGCATACTCAGGGTGTTTCCGAGATCAAAACGGCTTTGCTTTGTGGTGCCAAAATCGCGATCTGAGCTCGTTTCGGCCTCCGAACGCACTATCGTAGCGCTTGTGCAGGCTATTTCGTCCTTTTGTGCCAAAGGTATATACCAGTTTCTGTTCGCCAGTTTAAGCGTCTCGAAGTCTGCTACAGGTCTAGCAGAACTCGTTTGGGCAGTTCCATTCAACTTTCTTAGATACAGTCAATTTTCTGCATCAAGGTATTTTAGTCACCGGCCATGGCTGAAAGCAGTGATGTATTCCGTATGTTGGCTGTTGAGGATAAGTTGGATGGTACCAACTACCCATTATGGGCTTATATGATGCGACATGTACTGGTTGCAAAAGGATTGTGGAACATTGTGTACGGTGTTGAAAGACGTCCTGTTACACCTGTAACGACAGGTACTGCAAATACAGGTGTTGGAGCTGATGAAGATGGTGTCGAAGATGATATTCCGCAGATTCCTGTTCGTGCTGCTGTTTCTGTTGCACCTACTGCAGAGCAGATTCGTTGGGATGGCAGAGATGCCCAGGCACATGCATTGATAGCTTTGTCTGTCAAACGTGCCATTATTCCTCACATTCGCTCTTGCAGAACAACAAAGAATGCTTGGGATACACTTACCACTTTGTACCAGGCTAGGAATGAGGCTCGTGTTGCTTACCTCCGAAAACAGTTGGAGAGTGAGCACATGAATGAAGGTGATTCTATGGACAGTTTTCTTACAAAGATCAAAGACCTGAAGGAACAATTGATTTCTGCTGATGAGGTTATAACAGATAGCTCACTTGTGCAGACCGTTCTGAATGGTCTTCCTGATTCATATCAGAGTTTTGCCTCTACTCTTCGGTTGATGATGAAAGGCAATCCGAATGCCTTGTCATTTGAGGAATTAGTCTCTGTTCTGTTGCAGGAAGATCAGTCCAGGCAGAACAGGTCCATTATGCGTGTTGCAGATCAAGCTTTCCTGGCTAGTCAGAAGGGCAAAGGAAAATGGAGCTCTTCTACTAGTAAGCAGAAATGTGCAAATGCTGCACAATCGAAGAACCAGGATAAAGATAAAAAGAAATCAGAAAAGCAGAAATTGTTCTGCAAGTACTGTAAAGGAAATGATCATATTATAAAGAACTGTCCAAAACTGGCTGCTAAAGAGGCAAAGAAGAAAGAGGCTAGAATGGTTGTTGCAGAGGCCTCTACACCAAAAACAGAGTCTGCAAATCTTGTGCAGGAAGAAGAATGGGCGTTTACTACTGTCTGCAGTTTTGACCCATCTTCTCATGATCAGTGCATGTCTGCAGTAGACTCAGATGTTTGGTACTTTGACAGTGGGGCGACCAAACATATTACCTCGCAGCGCAGTTTCTTCTCTTCACTTGAGCCTGCTCCTATAGGGAATACTGTCACATGCGCCAATAACTCCTCTTATCCTGTTATGGGAGTTGGTAAGATCATTCTGACTACTGTTGATGGTAGTTCTTTCACTTTGTCAGATGCTTTATTTGTGCCAGGGATCAAAAAGAATCTGTTGTCAGTTTCTGCATTAGCCAAGATTGGCTTGGTTGTGAAATTTGTTGATGACAGGTGTACAGTCCATGATCTCTCAAATGGCGATGTGATTATTGCTTCTGGCATTTTATGTCGTGGGTTGTATAAGCTCATAGACTATGAAAGATCTGTGAATGATTCGGCATGTGCAGTTCATGATTCTCAGGCTATGTCAGATGCAAAGCTTTGGCATGCACGCTTTGGTCATCTGAATTTTGCCAGTTTATTACGCCTGCAGAAATCTGAAATGGTGTCCTCTTTGCCCAAACTTGAGGCACCTGGAAAACATGTTTGTGAAGGCTGTATTTTGGGCAAAATGCAGCGTTCTTCCTTTCCAAAAGATGGTTCAGTTCGGGCTACGCAGAAATTACAGCTTGTACATAGTGATGTCTGTGGTCCTATGCAGACACCCTCTTTTGGAAATTACCTTTACTTCGTGACTTTCATTGATGATTTTTCCAGGCATGCATGGGTATATCCACTCAAAGCAAAGTCCGAAGTGTTCATGTGCTTCAAACAGTTTTTGGTTTTGGCTGAAAATCTGTCAGCATGTAAAATGGGCACCCTCCGTTCTGATCGAGGGGGGGAATATATGTCTTCAGATTTTAATGCATTTCTGGCTGAACGTGGGATAAAACACCAGTGTACAGTGCCGTATACACCTCAACAGAATGGAGTTGCTGAACGAAAGAACAGGTCACTCATGGAGATGGCGAGGTGCATGGTCAAAAGTCAGGCTTTACCACATAGTTTCTGGCTTGAGGCTGTCATGTGTGCAGCATATGTACTGAACAGGTGTCCCACTAAAGCACTGCAGTCTATCACTCCATATGAGGCTTGGCATGACCGCAAGCCATCTGTTGCTCATCTGCGTGTTTTTGGTTGTTTGGCATATGCATTAGTGCCTGAACAACATCGCAGAAAATTGGATGATAAGGCAGTAAAATGTATTTTTGTTGGGTACAGTTCTGAAAGTAAAGGCTATCGTCTGTATCGTCCACAGACTAAACACATTCTGGTTAGCCGTGATGTTGTCTTTGTGGAAGATGCTATTCAGCCATTGCTTTCATGTACTAAGGAGACATCTGTTAGCTCCAAAGACATGTATGATACTTTGATGCCTCTTTTTACAGGTGGACAGGCTAGTGTTGGTCCTAATGAGGCAACTTCTCAGCCTTTGCAGGTTTCATATGATGATGCAGATCATTCCATTTCTGATGCAGATTTACATGATGCACTTGTTGATGAGAGAGCTGATATTGAGCAGGCAAAAACTATGCCAAAATGGCTGGTGCAGACTTTGCGTGACAGCAAATTAGATGCACCTTTGTCATATCGTACTCGTTCAGGCTCTCATAGTGCCTCCTTTGCATCAGATTGCTATGCTATGGCTGCATCTAGTCTCTGTGATGAGAATGAGCCTGTTTCTTTTGATGAAGCACAAAATTCAGAAAATTGGATGGCTGCTATGCAATCTGAATATGATGCTATAATGAAGAATGGTACATGGTCTTTATGTGACTTGCTTCCTAGCAAGAAGGCCATTGGCACTAAGTGGGTATACAAGCTGAAGCGTAAACCTGATGGTACAGTTGACAGGTATAAGGCTAGGCTTGTTGCAAAGGGTTATGCACAGGAAAGAGGCATTGATTTTGATGAGACCTTTGCACCTACATGCCGTATGACTACTGTTCGGAGCATTTGTGCACTTGCAGCCCATCATGGTTGGAATGTACATCAGTTGGACATTAAAACAGCATTTCTGAATGGTGACTTGCATGAAGAAGTGTATGTTTTTCAGCCCCGTGGCTTTGTGCAGAAAGGGCATGAAAACCAGGTGTGTAGGTTAAAGAAGGCGTTATATGGTCTAAAGCAAGCACCACGTGGTTGGTATGAGAAGATACATGCCTATCTGATTGCACATGGTTTTGAGAACAGTCCAACTGAAAGCACCTTATATGTTAAGCATGCTAATGATGTGCTTCTGATCATTGTTGTCTATGTTGATGACATGCTGCTCACTGGTCCTATTGAGACACATATTGCTGATTTTAAGGCTGATTTGCATGCCTCATTTGAGATGTCTGATTTGGGGCATTTGCATCACTATTTGGGCATTCAGTTTATGCACGTTGATGGTGGAATGGCTTTGTGTCAAATGAAATATATTGACACATTATTGCAGCGTTTTGGCCTTGAAGACTGTAAGCCTATTGCCTTCCTATGGAGACAGGTTTACGATTGAGTCTTCATGATGCTGGAGATGCATTTGATGCTGTTCTCTATCAGCAGGCTGTTGGATGCTTGATTTACTTATGCATTACTCGGCCAGATATTCAGTTTGCTGTCTCACAGATGAGCAGGTTCATGCATTGCCCAGGAGTCACGCATTGGAAAGCGGTTAAGCGCATCTTTCGCTACTTGAGTGGTACTCGGCTACTTGGGTTGTTTTATCCCAAGGGGGGATCACTACCGCCAGATTTGCATGCTTTTTCTGACTCAGATTGGGCTGGTTGCTATGACACTCGTGTGTCCACCAGTGGTTTTTGCTTCATGCTTGGTAGCTCATGTATATCTTGGTTGAGCAAGAAGCAGCCTACTGTGGCCACTTCCAGTTGTGAGGCTGAGTATAGGGCAGCTTTCACAGCGACTGTTGAGTGTGTGTGGCGCAGACGCCTTATGGCTGATTTGGGTGTTGGCCAGTCTTCTGCCACCACCATCTTCACTGACAGTCAGAGCGCATTGGCAGTTGCGAGGAACCCTGTGTTCCATGCTCGCACTAAGCACATTGAGGTGCATTATCACTATGTCAGGGAGAGGTTCTCTGCTGGGGAGATCATCTTGGCATATGTGCCCACGCAGGAGAACATTGCAGACCTTTTCACGAAGGCTCTGCCTAGGGAGAAGTTTGAAGCTTTCCGCAAAGCTTTGGGCTTACTTCCTTTTGTGGAGTGATTTCCACATAGCTTGGCACTTCCTTATACATGAGTGCCAGATCCTTGTTCACCGCATCACTCCCAGGGGGGATTTGTTGATATATTTAGGTAGTGATGTGTGTGAACACTCTAGGACTGTCGGGGCACTTTTTTCCCTCTTTAGGAGGTTTTTTTCCCCCGGCTTGTATATACGCCTATTGCCCTAATGGGCTACTTATCTTTGTACATTCTCTAGTAATACATTCAGTCTTGTGTGTTGTGCTCCAAGCTTCTTCTTCTTCCTTGTGCTGTTCGCGTGCTTCCGCAGACGTCCAACTCCAACAGTTTGGACAGGGCCAAAACTAGTCCAAAAACTATAAAAAGAGCTATAGAGCTCATTTTAGGTTAGCTTCTTGTAGATTTCAGTTTTTTAATAGATTCTTTTTGTAATCAAAATCCTTCCATTCTTCCTCTCTTTGATCTTACTGTGTGCATGTGTGTGTGTATGTGTGTGCATGTTAATGTGCTTTCACTCATGCACTTGTGCCTTCACTTGCTCGTGGTCTTCATACCGGTCCTCACGTCTCCGCGGATTGACAAGTAAAGGAGGTGGTGCTTACGCTTGATCTACACCAAATTTTGGCGCCATTGTCGGGGAGAGAGCTTCGAGGACGAGCTTCAAGTAAAGGAGGTGGTGCTTACGCTTGAGCTACACCAAATTTGGCACCGTTGTCGGGGAGAGAGCTTCGAGGACGAGCATTGTGATGGTAAGATCATAGATTTGCAACATTGGAAGGTAAAAAAAACTATCATTTTTGTTCATCTTCTGATTTTTCTTCTTCATCTTCATCTTCATCATCATCACCATCTCCATATTCTTATTACCAGGATTAGACATATATCTACTCACAACTCCCACTGCAAATGCAATGTCTAGTCTCGTAGCTACCATAGCATACATAAGACTACCAATAGCATATTGATAAGGAATTTTGGTCATGAATTCTTTTTCCTCAGTTGATTTGGGGCAATCATCCTTGCTCAATTTCACATATGTGGATAAAGGTGTACTCAATGCTTTTCCACCCTGCATATTGAACATGTGAAGTACTTTGGATATATACTCACCTTGAGACAATTATATGCATCTTTTACTCCTATCACGAGTAATGCACATGCCAAGAATATGTTTGGCATCCCCCAAATCTTTCATATCAAATGTCTGAATCAACTTATTTTTGAGACTTGACAAGTCATAAGAGGACTTCCTAGCAATCAACATATCATCAACATAAAGTATCAAGCATATCAGGCATCTCTGTGTAGAGACAATGATCCTCATTGCTTTGAGAATAGCCTTGAGACTTCATAAAAGCATCAAACTTTTTGTACCATTGTCTAGGGGACTATTTAAGTCCATACAAGCTCTTCTTGAGCTTATAAACTAGACTTTCATTGTCAAGAACTACAAAACCCTTTGGTTGTTCCATATAGATCTCATATGTAAGATCTCCATGCAAGAAAGCAATTTTCACATCCATTTGGACTAGCTCTAAGTCCATTGCAACGAATCCAAGCAACATGCATAGATTTCCTCGAAATCAACACCATGCTGTTGCTTAAAAGCCTTTCTAACAAGTCATGCTTTATACTTTGGGGAAGCATTATGTGATGTGAATTTCAATTTATATACCCATTTACATGGTAAAGCTTTCGTGCCCATTAGCAAACGTACTACATCCCAAGTACCATTCTTGTGAATAGAATCCAACTCACTCTTCATGGCATGCTCCCACTTGACATGATCCTCTATCTACATAGCCTCTTTGTAGCAAGAAGGCTCAAGAACATCTGTTAGCATAACAAAATCTAAACTTGGAACATATCTATCAGGTGCATGTGAGACATGTGCAGAGTGTCTCAATGGTTGCCGAACACGAACATCCGCAGACTGATCTGATATGACATTCTCTTGAACATCCCTATGTGCAACATTTTTATGCATGCTAACTAGACGACTAGTATCCTCAAACACCATTCCTCTCACTTCAACCTCCTTAATGGGTTGTTTATGCATCTTAAACTCATTGAAAATGACATCACTACTTCTGATCACTGACCATGTTTCAGGATCCCATAATCGATATCCAAATCACATGAACTTGTGGACTCTAGTTACATTTGTGGTCCTCATTGATTCGAGTAGCTATATATACATGCATAAGGTCGGGAGATGAGTCATCTCTCTAGCATTTGGTGGTCGTAATTATTAGTTTCTTGCACTAGGCTTGAAGGGGAGCTATTGATGTATTTTATCCAATCCTAATGATTGACCATTCATAAATATAAAGCATTACTTATGCACACTCAATGAGAGAGACATAGAAACATGCTCTTATAACTCTTGAAAAGTTATTACCTTGAAAAGTAAAAGTCTTTGAAGAAACTCGTGGTCATGTTAGGCATAAATTACGAGATGAGTTAGGAGTGATTGATTAGCTAGACAATTCCTCGGCTTTAGGGGAACTTTTAGGTACAATCCCTCCAAGATTTGAATTCAAATATCATTATAAAAACACCTATGTGTAATCACGGATTAGAGAAGCACTTAGAGCTACATTCTAGAGAGATTTCGATCAAGCAACAAGCCACAAGTGAAGCACACATTGTGCTCCTCCCCAAGCTTCATGTCCATTCATATCATGTACAATATGTTCAATACAGATTAATTTTCAAGCTATACTTTGAAGTTGCTCTTATCAACTGCTACACACTAGGCTAAGTGGTTTACTTGAATATGAGAGCACATGAACTTATGCTTGAGTCTATTCTTGAGATCTTTGGTCCTACAAACGAGTGACCAAATGGTGTCCGATTTTAGATATGTCTGAAGCTATCGGAACCCTAGACCATAGACTTACTTTATTACATTCTTCAGCCCTTGGGAAAGATTTTCCTCCTCGAAAATAAAGCTATATATAATAACCATAGGCAACCCCCGAGCCCCATGTTCTTAAACCGGAAGAACATGGTCATGTTCTAAAACTAGAAGAACATGTCTCATCTCTATGGTGGGATCCCCGCCCAGATGATTCAAAAAATTGTCTGGCTCTGCACTTTGATAAGCTGGTCAAAATACAAAGTAGTGAATGAATAATAAGTTTGGATCAAAAAATATTCCCAACCACTTCATTGTTTATTGATGTGTGATCTAGGCACAGACATATAAAATGGATGGATTCCAATTACTAGTCCAGTTCTGGACATGATTGGTGCATGGACTCAGTAACTAAGGTGGGATAATTATCCCTATCAAGACTTTGAGAAATCTTGATTCACTTGAATTTGATTTCGAAAACTTGAAGTTTGGTGGATCCAAACATCTGACATGGAAGTTTGTACAATGGTCAACTCCCAACTAACAATTACTTGACTTTTTACCCAACTCGAGGATTACTTTGTCCTAAGGGCTTCAAAATCCTGTGTAATTGTAGAAGAAAGTTTTCCATTTACTTTGGTTCAACCTTACTATATCTTGATCAAGTCAAATTCAAAATGAAAATCATCCAGTCTTAGGACACTTTTCTCAAAGATTTAACTAAAAGTTCTTGGGAATTCTCAATCTGATGAGCAATTCCTAACTTCAATGTTCTAGGTGTACTGAACTCTAGAAATTCATGAGAGTTAAGCTAGTAACTAGAAGCAAACTCAAATGAATAAGTCAAACTTGGACTTTCTATCTTTTGAAGCTTGAATAAGTTCTTGTATAGAACATCTATCTAGGATGTTTAATTTAGTTATCTAGTTCCAATCAGCTAACCCTGGACTTTTGCAAAAGGAATCAGATACCATATTTGAGTCAATTCCAAAAGATTTGGAAAACGAAAGGAAATAACTAAAACTCTGTATAACTAATTCAAACTTCTAAGATAGGAACGTGCTATGAGTCAAGTACTTGATGACCCAAGACTTTAACTTCTTAATGATCTGTTTCAACAAGGTATTGAGACATTTATTTTTTCTATCTTTAAGAGAAGTAAACTTGATTCTCAAAAAGATTCATAGAATAAATCTAAACATCATCCAACCACAAGATACTAGTGTGGTATCTAACATCAGTATGTCGACCCAGTGAAGTTCTATTGATGAGTTGTTACTTAAACAATGCTTCACTTGAGACTAAGTTTAAGCCTATATTCAATCTTTATGACTCCTTACTGGGAATGCAATTCTTGTGCATTACTTTGAGTCAAAGAAGTGAATTTGCCAAGTTACACTAGGAACTTGTAGCTTGACTTAGTCAGTTTATTCCTTAGTTGAAAGGTTTAGTTCAAAGTCAAAGTCTTACTCTTTCAGAAATTTATCAAATATTTTTGAATCATCAATACTTTAACTTGAAGTGTTTCAAGAAGAACTTGGAAGCTACTTACTTCATATCTTCTTACGAACTTGACATTATCCTCCTTGAATTAAAAATTATCCTTGGAAGTTTTAATTTCCTTGAAGATCAAATCTAACTTCAAAATCCATTCTCAAACTAAAAGATAAGTATCATCGCACGGTCCGATGTCCCATACCATCTTTCCTACATCAATCTGAATATAAAATCTGGCATCCCATACCACCCTATTTTATATTCACATTAATGTGTGCGTGATATTTATCCTAAAGTCTAAATATATCTTGATAGAGTACCTTTTCACTTCAACTCTTTGAAGCTTCAAGCATTACCTCTAACTTGATATTCTAGGTTTTGATTCCTTTGCATGATCATTGCACGATCTCATGTCTTTATCTTGGAAACTAGTGTTGATATATTTAGGTAGTGATGTGTGTGAACACTCTAGGACCGCCCGGGCACTTTTTTCCCTCTTTAGGAGGTCTTTTTCCCCCGGCTTGTATATACGCCTATTGCCCTAATGGGCTACGTATCTTTGTACATTCTCTAGTAATACATTTAGTCGTGTGTGTTGTGCTCCAAGCTTCTTCTTCTTCCTTGTGTTGTTCGCGTGCTTCCGCAGACGTCTAACTCCAACAATTGGTATCAGAGCAGGTTGTTGCTTCTTCTAGGGCGCCGTCGACACTCCTCCGTTTGCAGTCTCAGATTCGCACAAAATTTGGTGAGCTCGTTTCGGCCTCCGAACGCACTATCGCAGTGCTTGTGTACGCTATTTCATCCTTTTGTGCCAAAGGTATATACCAGTTTCTGTTCGCTAGTTTAAGCGTCTCGAAGTCTGCTACAGGTCTAGCAGAACTCGTCTGGGCAGTTCTGTTCAACTTTTTGAGATATAGTCAATTTTTTGCATCAAGGTATTTTAGTCACCGGCCATGGCTGAAAGCAGTGATGTATTCCATATGTTGGCTGTTGAGGATAAGTTGGATGGTACCAACTACCCATTATGGGCTTATATGATGCGACATGTACTGGTTGCAACAGGATTGTGGAACATTGTGCAGGGTGTTAAAAGATGTCCTGTTACACTTGTAACGACAGGTACTGCAAATACAGGTGTTGGAGCTGATGAAGATGGTGTCGAAGATGATATTCCACAGATTCCTGTTCGTGCTGCTGTTTCTGTTGCACCTACTGCAGAGCAGATTCGTTGGGATGGCAGAGATGCCCAGGCACATGCATTGATAGCTTTGTCTGTCAAATGTGCCATTATTTCTCACATTCGCTCTTGCAGAACAGCAAAGGATGCTTGGGATACACTTACCACTTTGTACCACGCTAGGAATGAGGCTCGTGTTGCTTACCTCCGAAAACAGTTGGAGAGTGAGCACATGAATGAAGGTGATTCGATGGACAGTTTTCTTACAAACATCAAAGACTTCAAGGAACAATTGATTTCTGCTGATGAGGTTATACCAGATAGCTGTGCAGACCGTTCTGAATAGCCTTCTTGATTCATATCAGAGTTTTGCCTCTACTCTTCGATTGATGATGAAAGGCAACCCGAATGCCTTGTCATTTGAGGAATTAGTCTCTGTTCTGTTGCAGGAAGATCAGTCCAGGCATAACAGGTTCATTATGCGTGTTGCAGATCAAGCTTTCCTGGCTAGTCAGAAGGGCAAAGGAAAATGGAGCTCTTCTACTAGTAAGCAGAAATGTGCAAATGCTGCACAATCGAAGAACCAGGATAAAGATGAGAAGAAATCAGAAAAGCAGAAATTGTTCTGCAAGTATTGTAAAGGAAATGATCATATTATAAAGAACTGTCCAAAACTGGCTGCTAAAGAGGCAAAGAAGAAAGAGGCTGGAATGGTTGTTGCAGAGGCCTCTACACCAAAAACAGAGTCTGCAAATCTTGTGCAGGAAGAAGAATGGGCGTTTACTACTGTCTGCAGTTTTGACCCATCTTCTCATGATCAGTGCATGTCTGCAGTAGACTCAGATGTTAGGTACTTTGACAGTGGGGCGACCAAACATATTACCTCGCAGCGCAGTTTCTTCTCTTCACTCGAGCCTTCCCCTACAGGGAATACTGTCACATGCACCAATAACTCCTCTTATCCTGTTATGGGAGTTGGTAAGATCATTCTGACTATTGCTGATGGTAGTTCTTTCACTTTGTCAGATGCTTTATTTGTGCCAGGGATCAAAAAGAACCTGTTATCAGTTTCTGCATTAGCCAAGATTGGCTTGGTTGTGAAATTCGTTGATAACAGGTGTATAGTCCATGATCTCTCAAATGGCGATGTGATTATTGCTTCTGGCATTTTATGTCGTGGGTTGTATAAGCTCATAGACTATGAAAGATCTGTGAATGATTCGGCATGTGCAGTTCATGATTCTCAGGCTATGTCAGATGCAAAGCTTTGGCATGCACTCTTTGGTCATCTGAATTTTGCTAGTTTGTTACGCCTGCAGAAATCTGAAATGGTGTCCTCTTTGCCCAAACTTGAGGCACCTGGAAAACATGTTTGTGAAGGCTGTATTTTGGGCAAAATGCAGCGTTCTTCCTTTCCAAAAGATGGTTCAGTTTGGGCTATGCAGAAATTGCAGCTTGTACATAGTGATGTCTGTGGTCCTATGCAGACACCCTCTTTTGGAAATTACCTTTACTTCGTGACTTTCATTGATGATTTTTCCAAGCATGCATGGGTATATCCACTCAAAGAAAAGTCCGAAGTGTTCATGTGCTTCAAACAGTTTTTGGTTTTGGCTGAAAATCTGTCAGCATGTAAAATGGGCACCCTCCGTTCTGATCGAGGGGGGGAATATATGTCTTCAGATTTTAATGCATTTCTGGCTGAACGTGGGATAAAACACCAGTGTACAGTGTCGTATACACCTCAACAGAATGGAGTTGCTGAACGAAAGAACAGGTCACTCATGGAGATGGCGAGGTGCATGGTCAAAAGTCAAGCTTTACCACATAGTTTCTGGCTTGAGGCTGTCATGTGTGCAGCATATGTACTGAACAGGTGTCCCACCAGAGCGTTGCAGTCTATCACTCCATATGAGGCTTGGCATGACCGCAAGCCATTTGTTGCTCATCTGCGTGTTTTTGGTTGTTTGGCATATGCATTAGTGCCTGAACAACATCGCAGAAAATTGGATGATAAGGCAGTAAAATGTATTTTTGTTGGGTACAGTTCTGAAAGTAAAGGCTATCGTCTGTATCATCCACATACTAAACGCATTCTGGTTAGCCGTGATGTTGTCTTTGTGGAAGATGCTATTCAGCCATTGCTTTCATGTACTAAGGAGACATCTGTTAGCTCCAAAGACATGTATGATACTTTGATGCCTCTTTTTACAGGTGGACAGGCTAGCGCTGGTCCTAATGAGGCAACTTCTCAGCCTTTGCAGGTTTCATATGATGATGCAGATCATTCCATTTCTGATGCAGATTTACATGATGCACTTGTTGATGAGAGAGCTGATATTGAACAGGCAAAAACTATGCCAAAATGGCTGGTGCAGACTTTGCGTGACAGCAAATTAGATGCACCTTTGTCATATCGTACTCGTTTAGGCTCTCATAGTACCTCCTTTGCATCAGATTGCTATGCTATGGCTGCATCTAGTCTCTGTGATGAGAATGAGCCTGTTTCTTTTGATGAAGCACAAAATTCAGAAAATTGGATGGCTGCTATGCAATCTGAATATGATGCTATAATGAAGAATGGTACATGGTCTTTATGTGACTTGCCACCTGGCAAGAAGGCCATTGGCACTAAGTGGGTATACAAGCTGAAGCGTAAACCTGATGGTACAGTTGACAGGTATAAGGCTAGGCTTGTTGCAAAGGGTTATGCGCAGGAAAGAGGCATTGATTTTGATGAGACCTTTGCACCTACATGCCGTATGACTACTGTTCGGAGCATTTGTGCACTTGCAGCCCATCACGGTTGGAATGTACATTAGTTGGACATTAAAACAGCATTTCTGAATGGTGACTTGCATGAAGAAGTGTATGTTTTTCAGCCCCGTGGCTTTGTGCAGAAAGGGCATGAAAACCAGGTGTGCAGGTTAAAGAAGGCGTTATATGGTTTAAAGCAAGCACCACGTGCAGGTGTGCAGGTTAAAGAAGGCGTTATATGGTTTAAAGCAAGCACCACGTGCTTGGTATGAGAAAATACATGCCTATCTGATTGCACATGGTTTTGAGAACAGTCCAACTGAAAGCACCTTATATGTTAAGCGTGCTAATGATGTGCTTTTGATCATTGTTGTCTATGTAGACGACATGCTGCTCACTGGTCCTCTTGAGAAGCATATTGCTGATTTCAAGGCTGATTTGCATGCCTCATTTGAGATGTCTGATTTGGGGCATTTGCATCACTATTTGGGCATTCAGTTTATGCAAGTTGATGGTGGAATGGCTTTGTGTCAAATGAAATATATTGACACATTATTGCAGTGTTTTGGCCTTGAAGACTGTAAGCCGATTGCCACTCCTATGGAGACAGGTTTACGATTGAGTCTTCATGATGCTGGAGATGCATTTGATGTTGTTCTCTATCAGCAGGCTGTTGGATGCTTGATTTACTTATGCATTACTCGGCCAGATATTCAGTTTGCTGTCTCACAGATGAGCAGGTTTATGCATTGCCCAGGAGTCATGCATTGGAAAGCGGTTAAGCGCATCTTTCGCTACTTGAGTGGTACTCGGCTACTTGGGTTGTTTTATCCCAAGGGGGGATCACTACCGCCAGATTTGCATGCTTTTTCTGACTCAGATTGGGCTGGTTTCTATGACACTCGTGTGTCCACCAGTGGTTTTTGCTTCATGCTTGGTAGCTCATGTATATCTTGGTTGAGCAAGAAGCAGCCTACTGTGGCCACTTCCAGTTGTGAGGCTGAGTATAGGGCAGCTTTCACAGCGACTGTTGAGTGTGTGTGGCTCAGACGCCTTATGGCTGATTTGGGTGTTGGCCAGTCTTCTGCCACCACCATCTTCACTGACAGTCAGAGCACATTGGCAGTTGCGAGGAACCCTGTGTTCCATGCTTGCACTAAGCACATTGAGGTGCATTATCACTATGTCAGGGAGAGGTTCTCTGCTGGGGAGATCAGCTTGGCATATGTGCCCACGCAGGAGAACATTGCAGACCTTTTCACCAAGACTCTGCCTAGGGAGAAGTTTGAAGCTTTCCGCAAAGCTTTGGGCTTACTTCCTTTTGTGGAGTGATTTCCACATAGCTCGGCACTTCCTTATACATGAGTGCCAGCTCCTTGTTCACCGCATCACTCCCATTGATATATTTAGGTAGTGATGTGTGTGAACACTCTAGGACCGCCGGGGCACTTTTTTCCCTCTTTAGGAGGTTTTTTTCCCCCGGCTTGTATATACGCCTATTGCCCTAATGGGCTACGTATCTTTGTACATTCTCTAGTAATACATTTAGTCGTGTGTGTTGTGCTCCAAGCTTCTTCTTCTTCCTTGTGATGTTCGCGTGCTTCCGCAGACGTCTAACTCCAACAACTAGAAGACCTCTTGATAGAATATCCCTTCTTTTTTGCTAAGGTTTTCAAATGAAAACTAGTTAAAATTCCAAGTTCTTGAATTTTTTCCAATTCAAGTCCAATTGGTTATACTTGACCAATTTGTAGCAACAAGAGTTGTTTATTGCTTGTCTTTAGATTCCTTTCTTCATGCAGCTTTAACTAACTACCCTGGCAAGGACTTTATAGGAATCTCTCTACTGCTTAAGCCTAAGCATCCACTCATGCTTGATTGGATTTTACTAAAATCCTTTTAAGGATAGGCAAACATTATGTTTTACCTTCCACAGACTTAAGTACCATCTTCATGGTTGTAGACTACACTCTTGGAATTTCTCACTCTGATCAGACTTGGGACAGCTCACTATTTCGATTGCCAATACTTGGGCAAACTTCATAGCAGTTCCAATCATAAATTCTTAGACAACCATGGCCAAGATTGATCAAGTCTTGTTGATCATGCGATAATAAAGACTTGGTCTTTATCTTTTAGATCTCTTGAGCTTTTCTAAGCTTTTTGGATTACATGTTGGATTTTAGAGATCTTTTCCTAACTCAAGTCCAAGCATGTTCTAATGCTTTTTCAAATTCTAAAGTTAAGAATCTTTGATACTTGGTAGTTATCTTTAAGATCTATTATACCAATTGTGTTCATTTCCTGAGTATCAAACTAGAGAATAAATATCATCTTTAGGATATGGTTTCCCATTCCACTGTGAAAGTTTGACTTGAACTTTCATTTATGTGATATTAACTCCTGTTCTTGAGTTTGATACAATATTTATTATTATTGGTCAATCCTTAGATGTTACTAGAGTACTTTAAACATATTTTGGCAATCAAAATTATGTTTAAAGTCCAAACATCTATTGACAATTGATCCAATAGTAATGCTACATAACTTTGAACTTTATAGCTGGTTTAAGAAAAGTTCATGGATTGGAAATCCATATCTTGGAACTTTGCATTCCTAAATGAAAAGTTCACCGTTCAATTCATTTCTTTAGAAAATTATCTTATTCCGTAAAGATTAATTACGTTGGTTTCCTTGTGAAGCTTCAATTAGCTTGAATGAAACCAAAAGTTAACTCTCTAAAAGAGTTATTTTCATGTTTCCATGATTGCTTAGCAAGTTGAATTGTTACTAAAAATGCAACTATGGAACCTAACATCCTCCTATTGAATGTCAAAGATCAATTGATATTGAGGTTCAACCTTTGATTTCCATCACTCCTTGGGATGAAATCAAATGAAAACATATAAAAGTTTCATAGTTTTTCTAGTTACTTTTCTCCAAACTTAAATCAAGAAATTCTTGAGCTTGACATGTGTGCATCCAATCATCCATGTCCCATCATCCATGCACAAACAATCTATCTTCTACCTTACAAAAAGTTATAAATACACATGTGCACAGACTTGAGTGCATCCTTTTCCTTTTGCAAGCAAGAAGAAAATGTAAATTGTGCATGAAAACATTCTTTCGTATACACATGCTTGTGCTTAATGAGTGTCTCAATATGTTTATGCTCTTTCATGTAATTTTCAATAATTTGCATCAAGGTTATCAAGAATGAAGTTTACTACCATATTTCAATGATAAAAATGCATCCTACATGATAGCAGAGAACAAAAATAAATATTGAAACCAATCATTAACTTGGAAAATGCTTATCTCGCAATCAGTTACGTCCTTCCATTGATCCTCTTAGAAGAACCATTCTCCATCCTTTGGTCCATGAGGAAGAATTACATATTCCTCCTTGAAGACTGTTGCTTTCTCTTGTCCTTTTCGTTGAAGAAATGAAACTTTCCTTTATCGCTTGAAGATGAATGAATGCCAAAACATGATCCTCTTGGCCTAGAGGTTGTTTCATTGTCTTTGAATGGTGCTTGAGATGGAGCAAAGAGCTCAAAGTAAGCTCTTGATGTCAAAGTCAAGAGGAAGGTGCAAAATCGGCTCCACTTTTGGTTTCAAAATGGGCTCGGGATCAGTTTTATGCTCCATGAGTATGGCATGTCGATCAATCTAGGTGCCTTCCTTCTTTGTATCTCCCACAAGATTCAAAAACTCGACTTCTTTTCTTTGCCCTTCTTGAGAACAAGAGAGAATGCAGAATTGGCTCTCGCTCGGATCAAGAGTTTAGCAGAAAATATGAGAGAATAAAAAAGAGACCTCCTCAAAATTTGGTTTTAGCACATACGAATTGCATAAAAATAGAACTTGTATAGTATCGTAGAGAATAGAAAAGTGAAAGTGTGTCGTTCTAGTGGTTGGGTGTTCCAACCGATTGAAGACAAACGCGTGTCAATCTCCATGAGTGTTGTGTGAGGAGAATCCCTTTTTGTCCTGGATAATCAAGACTTCCCAACCTATTACAGATAATAGACATATGAGTAGTTCTGTCGTCGAAGGACAATGACCTTGTGGATATGAAAACGCCTCTGATTATAGTGGATGTAACTGCGAGTCCCACTTGCGTCCATCTCTTTTTTCCTTTTCTTTCATGATGTTGTACAACAAAGATATATATATATATACATGAAGGCAATTCTCACCTGCTATCATTGGACAGTGCATAATTGACTGTCAGACTAACTTCTAGGATTGCAACACTGTAATAGCCATCGTGTGCCCATTCATTTACGTCTCATCACACGTATGTCTCTACGTAATGTCTCAGAATATAGTACATAGCCATCGTAGCACAGCGGAAGAGATGGAAGTATACAGCAAGGTTGCAATTTCGACCCCAGCCTTCGACGTCATTATATGGAAAGGATTTTGTCCTCTTTGTTGCTCTCAAAAAGAGAGGGTGCAAAGCCTCATAATCTGAAGATGGATGGGCAAGATTCTCCTCCTAGAGAAGACAATGAAGCTACTCGCGACCGGTGTCTGTCGCGATAGACACTATCTGTCGTTTGTCGTGATACCTGTCTCTCGCGATAGACAGTGTCTGTCGCGATAGAGGAGGTCTATCGTCTATTGTGGTTTGGTATGTCGCGATAGACTGAGTCTGTCGTCTGTCGTGCCCTTTGGTCTGTCACGATAGACGGTGTCTGTCGCGATAGACAGTCTCTATCGTGGGTCTCTGTCTGTCACGATAAACGGAGTCTATCGTGTGGCGTGGGCCTGTATGCCGTGATAGACGGTGTCTGTCGCGATAGACAATGTCTGTCGTGGGGTGCTATCTGTTGCGATAGACTCTGTTTGTCACGATAGACGCTGTTTGTCGTGATAGCCTATGTCTATCACGATAGACTGAAAAAATGCGAATTTTTTAGAATTTTTTAGTGATTTGGAGTGCTCTCATAGTGTAGGTCATCGTGCCAAACATGCATTCAAAAAATATTTAGTTTTTTTGTCTGTCGCGATAGAAAGAGGTCGTCGTCCCGGGACTTGTGCAGAGTCTGTCATACCTGCGCAAGCTGCTGGAGATGGTGGTACAGCTAGATCCTGCAGCAAAAGCTCAAAAAACATACAAAAACTGATAGCATGCAAGCTCTCTCTTGCTCTCTCCGTCAAGTCAAATGAGGGAAATGAGGTGGGGAGTGGAATATGACCTAAAACTGAAATTTTTGTGAAGATTGAGACAGAGGTGTGAGATGGTGAGGATGATGATGGTGATGCAAAATTAGGAAAGAAAAGAAGAAAAATATGGAAAAGAAAGGATATTACCTATGACTCCAATGTCTCAACTCTACGTCTTACCATCATACGCTCGTCCTCGAAGCTCTCTCCCCGGCAATGGCGCCAAATTTGGTGTCACTCTAGCACAATGGTGAGTACCAACGTGAGAAGATCCACCTCATAATTGTCAATCCATGGAGACGTGAGGACTAGTATGAAGACTATGAGCAAGTGAAGGCACAAGTGTGTGAGTGAGAAGCACACAAACATGCACACACATACACACACACGTGCACACAAGGCAAGAACAATGAGAGGAACAATGGAGTTCTTTGCATTAGTCAAAAAGTCTCTTACATAAGCTCAATCCACAAACAATCTAACCTCAAAAATGAGCTCTCTAGCTCTTTTTATAGTTTTTTGACTAAATTTGGCCTTGTCCAGACCTAGTGTTGAGCCTAGTTAAAAATTAGGTTCTAAAGCCTATTTGAGGGCTCAAACGGAGTCTAAGCAACCACAATACTTGAGATAGAAAGGATTAATGTGGACAAGAGAGGAAGTCTCTACATGGTGACATTCGTCTGGGAAAAATGATGTTTCTATCATTCTCTATTAAATACCACTAACTAGCCTTTTGAGGAGGTGAAGAACAAGTCAACACACCTAGAGAAAATTCAATAGTAGTCAAGGTCATGAGATTTGATTGTATTCCTTAGGATGATGACTTGATTGACGGATCTAATAAGGCCACATGTGCCAACACCCCTCAAGGGACTTGGTCCTAGCCTAGATGCAATCTATGAACTACATGATCTTGAGGATCCAAATCAAGTCACATACCTATATATCGGATGAGGAGGAAGTATATGGATTCACCAAATTCAGAGAAACCTAGGTATAAATACATGCGATAATTAGTGCTTCCCCTCAAGAAACCTACCTCTGCTTTAGGCAATCCAAATGAGAACAATGACAATCTAGAGAACCTAACTTAGGGCAATTGTCTTGGACTAATTTCCCTCCCCAATGACATATCCACTTCACTCCTCCAATCATTACTATGCAAGACATGATTGGGAGGACATTTACCTAATAGACTACACTTTCTAAACAAACCGCTCGGTCAAGGACAAGGGATGCATCTAATGATTTAGGTAGTCTAAAGACTTGTCGAGGGAGGCGAAATATTAAGACCCTCACAAGTAGAAAAGTGCATGAAGAAGCAGAGCAGAGCAAATTGGTGAATCTTTTGTCCAATACAAAGCATTTGGCTTGATGTTGGTGGGGATGGCCTTGGCTTTTTCCAACTGCTAAATAGGGTGAATTTTGCCAATATAGAATGGTTTCTAGAATAATATATTGTTGGGTTTGCAAAGAGGGGAGTTAAGCATAACATTTCATCTTTGATTCAACAATTTAAACAAGCCAGACATGAAATGGTAAGATTAGAAACTAGATTATTCAAGCAATACATTGATAGATGCCTAGAGGCAAAGCATCCTACCTAGCGTAAGATGATTTCCCTGTTTCTTGATGGTTTACTAAATGGGGGACTAAAGAATTTGACCAAGAACAAGATAAACAAAAGAAGATAACATTATAATGGAACTATTTGAGTTGGAAGAAGCATAACTAGATGTAGTAGAAACATTCACTGCAAGTCAACAAAATATGCAATGAACTATATTCATTGTGGAAGAGTGTTCCAAGGACTATACTCTTAAGCCTAAACTAGTGAAGAAACAACATACAAGAGAGTGTTTTGGAGCTCTAGAAAACTTCAAAAATATAGAATAGAAGATCAAAAGATAGTTATTTAAATTGCATAAGAGAGAGGTTGTCGATGGAGCAACATATGATAACAAGTAGCAAACCAAGAAGGTCCTCATAAATAGGTAAAGATGTATTAGAAGAAGAACAAGAACAATTGATAGAATTGTTGAGGGAGTATAGGGATGTCTTTGCATGGACTTACAAGGATCTAAAGGGATTGAACCCTAAGATATGCTCTCCTAGAATACCAATGATCCCAAACACAAAACTATCAAAGCAAATCCCTTGTACATATAATGATGTATATATGAGAAGATTAATGAGGAGATAGACAAATTTTTGGTTCTAGGATTCATTTACAAGAGAGAACCTCGAGTGGGTATCTTGGATAGTGGTTGTGCCTAAGGAAAATGGAAAATTTAGGGTATGAATCAAATTGAAGAAAGTAAATGCAGCTATGATTTGAGATGATTACTCTATTCTTTTTATTGACCATTTTTTGGAAAGGGCAGTAGGTAGGGAAGTTTATACATTCCTTGATGACTTCTCTAGGTACAAATTAGGTCACAATTTCTCTAAAAAACCAACATAAGACAACCCTTGGTATCAAATGGGGTATCTATGCCTTTAGAGATATGCCTTTTGGCTTGACTAATGTGCCAAATATTTTCCAATTATTAATGTGTCATGCCTTTCAGGAGTTCTTGTGGAAGATTATAAAATGTATGTAGATGACCTATGTACATCCTCATCAAAAAGAGAATCTCATATTCCATGACTCCAAAGAATTCTTGACAAGTACAAATAATTTTATGTGTGCTTGAACCCAAAAAAGTGCATATTCATGGTTAGACAAGGAAAAATTTCAGGCCACATTGTTTTAAATAATGGAATCTCGATATATGAAGATAAATTAAAGTGTTCTTAGATCTTCCTAGGCTAAATAATGTGAAGGAGGTGCATGCATTTATGGGCCACCATGGATATTATCATGGGTGGGTTCATCCACATGTATGCAATAATAGAAACACCACTATATGGATTATTGACTAACTTTGAATGGAATTATGATTGTGAAAAGGCATTAAATAAATTAAAGAAATGGTTCAACTCAACTCTTATTCTAAAAGTGTCAAAGTGGAACAAACCATTTCACATTCATGTAGATGATTTTGCAATCCGATGCATTCTCGCACAACCAATAGATGAAGGAAAACTCAATCAACCAATTGCTTATGCAGGTATGCAAGTGAATAATGCAAAAAGGAATTATAAAACTATCAAAAGAGAAGGGCTAAGGATGACCTCTATAGTTAAAAACTTCAGAATTATCTCCTAGCCAATAAAATCAAGTTCTTTGTGGACCACAAAGACTTGTTATACTTGGTCAACAAACCAAGTAACACTAGAAGATTGGTTAGATGATTTTTATTGTTAATGGAGTTTGACATCAAACTGTTAGTAACAAAGGGAAGCACTCATGTCTATCAAGAATGACTCACGGGAACCACCTACACAAGTAGCTCATGAAGTTCCAAACACATACTTTTGAACTTAAAAGTGGTTCCATCTTGGGCTGGAAAGATAGTACCCATATTGATTCATGGTCCTAAACATAAAATCAATCCAAGATGCAAATAAAAAGTGATGAGATTAAGGATTCCACAAATCTTAGCATGTAATTTATAGTTCAAAAACTCGAATAGTGACTTGCTAAAATGTGTAGAAGATGATGAGAGGAAGATTTTAACCCAACAAGCCCACGATAACGTATGGGGAAAACATGAAGGGAATTCTAGGACTCTACAAAAGTTTTATCAACTTGGAGTGCATTTGCCAAACATGTAGAGGGAAGTACACGAGTATGTGACATATTGTCATACCTTTCAAGAGACAAAACCCATAGAGTGTTCTTGTATAAATCATCCTATAGTAGCACTAGAATAAATCAAACCATAATGGATCGAACCAGTAGTAGATTCTTTGAAGTATAGGCAACATGTGCAAGTATATTAAGAAAAAAAGCATTCGAAGAAGAATTAAAGGATTATGAGATGCTAGGAAATCAATTCTTTTTGGAGAGGATATGACAAGTTGTTGATGTTTTGCGTAAATTAAGGAGAATATCTTCTTATCTTAGAAATGGATCATGGAGGTGTAGCAAGTGGTCACTTCTCCATTGAGGGAAATGTTAAGATGATCTTATTTGTAGGACTATGGTGGACAATACTTCATATGGATGTTGAAGTGTATATTAAGAGTCATGACATTTGTCAAAGGACAAAGTATCCATGGTCTATGGTCAAAACCCTACTGATTTCTTAATTCCAACCTTGCAAATAGCCAAGAAATATGATTGGATTGGCCACAAGGTGGCACAACAAGAAGAGCAAATAAAAAGCTTACAACAAGTACATCCACAAAGCAGTTGAAGGGATATATGCAGCCAAATCTAGATACAAAGAATATTATGATGTGCATACAAAGGAAAAGGGCTTAAAAAGGGGCAACTTGTTGCTTGTATATTCATTGACGCAACATGTGAAAAAAAGAGAGGTTATGGGCCATATCTAATCAATTGAATCTCCTCAACAGGATCTATAGTTCTAACAACATTGAATGGGACCATTTCTCCTAGCTACGTTAGTGCATGTAGAGTGAAACTCCACAAGGAACCTCTATTGAAAAGATGTTTGCTTGTTTAACATGAAGAAGCATGGTAGGAGGCCCTGGAATGCATTAGAAAACAGAAAGAATGGACAAAAGACCAACACGCTATGATGAACGAATATTATGGTGAATTAGCAAGGAAGAGTGAATACAAAAAGAAGTTTTGTGGATAGAAGAACATATTTGAAGTTAGACATTATAGATAAGGAGTGTCTCTTGATGGATTCCTTGATAAACACAAGCATAGCTCCTAGTACCATAAGAACCTCATCGGTGGAAAAGCTAGCCTTAACATTATCCCATATGGAAGCCTACATGATTGGTATGGGGGAAACCCATATCAAATGTTGTAGAGGGATAAACCTTCCAATCCACCTAGGAAACTATATGATGATGCATTCTCTCCTAGTGTAGGAGGATGAGGATCTCCTAAACAATGTCATCTTAGGGCAAGATTTGATTTATGATTACTCATTTAACCCCAATATAGCCCAAGGCACCATATCTATGGAGGTTCAAGGAAGAAAAGTTTGCAACTTCTTAGAAGAAAAAAATTTACCTAGGATAGAGAGTGAGAATAAAGGTTGTAAGATACATGATTTATTGCATACATCCATCATTCCTAAGGGGTCCCGTACAATCTCATCCTCTATTACTTCTTTCCTTTTTGTGCCCAATGTACATAATTCATCACAAGAGCCCTTCATCAATCCTCAAACTATTCAAACCCTCAACCATACTCAGAGAGAACCTCATGAGAGTCACAATGAGGGAAAAAAATAGAGATTTGAGAATTTATAAGGACCTAAGGACACATGGACAACAAAAGTGGCATTTGGATTCTTTTATGAACTCGGAAAAAAGGCGAATTTGGATAATGGAGAATGATCCTCGAGATCATTCTAATCCCAAGGCATTCCAATGGAGACAAGCAAATCAAGCAAGAAAGAGTCACAATGAATCATCATTGTTTCGAATGACTAAATTGAGGAAATTCAAGTGATTTTGGATACCAAAGAAGGTGTTGGATGTTCAAAAGAAATCACAATGAAAGTGGATACCCAAATGTATTCTAAAGAATTAGATTCATGAGAAGGGGAAAAACAAAAATGCAAGGAGGAGCATCCCTTCAGTCCAACCACCACATGATTCACCAACAGGAAACCTTTCAAATAGTGTGGTATTATTCCATTCATGGACTAAAGGACAAAAGTTCAAATGGAAAGCTAATTGAGCAATAAATATGGTAATGTGCAATAACGACTTCACCAACTATATGGAAATGGAGAACGAAGCAAGCAACCAAAGTGTAGATGCTACAACAAGGAAGTGGTTCAATACTCTCGATGCACACATAAAGGAATCTATAGATAGAGTACGCGTATAGGGCCCTATTACAAGGCCATGCACACATAAAATAATATATACCTGGAGTATGCATGTAGGGCCTTATTACAAGCCCATGCACCTAGACAGTTTTCTTCAAGCATCTACTTAATGGTGCACCATCCTCAACGGATAAAGAGTTGTCTTTTGTATTCTATGTTAATTTTAGACTAGGATATGTGCATTCTTGTGCTTTACTATCAAACACACACAAAAGTTTTTCACCTGTGACGTAATTGTATATAATTTGGTTTCACTGAACTAACCCAAAAACACAAAAACATGATAATTTTTTAATGCTAAATAAAAAAGGATTAAAAATTTATAAACAAGAAAAAGAAATTAAAAGACATTATGGTGACATATGCATGAGTAACTTTTGAGTCTTGGAGGTGTCACTATTAATGCATATTTGGATCGTAAGGCAAAGTTTTTTGAAGAACTTAAATGCTTGAATAGTAAGGACATTCTAATGATTATCCTTCAACACATGGAATTGAGAAGAGAGAAGCACGTCCCTTATTCCTAGCCGAGTTGGTAGTATCACAAAGGCAAGAGGACACTTGATGTTTATAGTTCTAGCACATGACCATATATCTCATGGATCTATACAAATGATGGATACAAATCACCAATTTGTGACATTCGATCAATATTTTTCTTTAAGTGCACGCTTATTTGGTATGGCCAAATAAGTATGCATGATGTATGGGCAATAGTAGGAATTGACATTTATTTGGTCATAACAATCTAGATGTTTGTTAACCATCAATGTGCACAAGTACTAAATATGATTGTGACACTAACCCAAGCTTTTTCTTTGGTGTACACACTACCAAGTGTGCATAATATATGGGTATCAATAGGGGTTCATACTTAGTTGGCCCTATCAATCTATATGATTGATCACGATCGATGTGTACAATGATTCATCCTTTGAATGGTGCTATCCCAATCTTGATTGCTTATGCAAAGGAATTCAATGGAGTTCTAAAGACGATCAATTTTTCACATGGGTTATTAAGAGAGGGTTTTATATGGGTCAATGATGGGATGGTAGACCTAAAAGATGAAGATCATATCTCTACACATAAGACATTTTTGGATCTACACATAAGACATTTTTGGATATACACTAGATCAGATATTGAGAATGCAATGAAGGTGGTGCATCAACATTTTTATTTCCTAAGATGAATCAATACAGAACACCCCAAAAGATCATTGTACAATCACTATCACATGCCATGAAAGGACTCGGAAACCTAGTAAATCTCATGCCATATGTACAAGAATGGTTAGTGAAAGCATAGAAGCCAAGGGGATTGAGATATACTCTAAATGGATGCTCAACACTATGAGGAGGTAATGTTCAAAGGAATACATGGTGAACAATTGAACAAGGAGAAGGCAATAAAAAGAAGAAAAGAAGGAGAGGGCACAAAAAGAAAAATATTGGATCACCACAACAAGCAATCAATGAAAAGAGGCAAAGATAAAGGTGATGTAAACGTGGGAAGCTTTTAGAAGATCAGACACTATTGCAAGTCACCCAGCCTAGCAAAGAAAGGTGGAGGTATGCAACAAGGAAAACCAATGGAAGATATGGTTGAAAAAGCCCTTTCTAGTGGAACACTTCAAGAATACATATAACTACCATATCCAGTATCTTGAGCTCTCAAAGAATAATCGAAGCAGAGCCAAGAGAAGGCTTATCAAAGATGACATACACTTGGGGGGGGGGAGAGTGTTATAGAGAAGAAAAGCATGGAGTTTGTTGTCGATCGGAACCCGCAGAGCATACACGCAGCAAATAGACAAGGAACAAGAGAGAGAGAGAGAGAAAAGAGACGACACAAGATTGGGTGCAATCTCCCCCCATGCACTCTGTTTCGACAGTCCACAGAGTGCATGTATTTATAGGACTTTTGATTACGTCGAAAAGAGTGGTTACAAGAGGGCGGCTTCGAAAAGCAGGCGTGAAACTAAAAGTTGATAACTTTTACAGAACGCCATTGCTTTTAATAACAAAAACTGCGGTCTACAATGACCCTTATTCTAACCATTACTTTTTCTAACAATAGAACCTTCTACGCAGGTTTATTTACAAAATAAATCATAATTATTCGGATTATTGATGTCCGCCCTTTCACGCCTTACACGCTCCTCACGAACCTTCATCTACTATATCAAAAACATAAAAAACATATTAATATATTAATAATATAACATGTTAACAATGCTTTGTTCAATAATATACAACATGCCTCTCAGTTGACAAGCAACTGACCTCAGTTGATAAAATAATTTAACACTCTAACCATTAGAATACATTGTTCAACATATTCCATGTTATTGTTACAATCCAACAATGCATTGGCTAACATATTCCATGTTACAATCCAACAATGCATTGGCTATTCCATATTTCAATCCAACAATGCATTGGCTAACATATTCCATGTTACAATCCAACAATGCATTGGCTATTCCATATTTCAATCCAACAATGCATTGGCTAACATATTCCATGTTACAATCAAACAATGCATTGGCTATTCCATATTTCAATCCAACAATGCATTGGCTAACATATTCCATGTTACAATCCAACAATGCATTGTTCAACATATTCCATAAGGTATAACATGCCCCTCAGTTGACAAGCAATTGACCTCAGGTGATAAAAGAATAAACATGGATGGCCATTCACATGTTTCATCACTGAATAAAAATAGGCATGTGCCATGTAAAAATACATGCATGGAAATGTTCATGGAGCTGTTACATTAATGTGTTTGTGTATGATATGCAGGGTTTAAGTCAAAATGCAATCCAAAAGTGATGATAAAAAATGAATATCGTGATGTGATAAAATAATAGTCGATGTATTAATCATGAATATATACTTGAATGCATGTGCATACGAAGTTTGTAAAAATTTCGGCAGCATAACGACGTGATTTTGAAAACCGGAAAAAATTTCGACAAATAATTTCCATGATATTCATGCCAATAGGCACAAACTATGCACAAAGAGACTAAAGGGGATTACACACCCTGACAAAAATATATTTTTTTTTCTCCTCGCAAACCTGCAAGAAAATACTTACATGTCCCTGCAAGAAGAATACATGCACCATGGAAGATAAACCATGTCGAAACTATGAATATACTATAGGTATGATGTAAATTTTTGCATGTGCGAAACGTAATTTGATGCAAAAAGAACACAATGATGCATTCAAATTCACAAAACAACTTATCTGGAGGTTCAAAAGAAGTAATTTGCAGGTGTGTGTAAGTGTTGAAGATGGTCCATCCTTTGTTGGAATAGCGTGTCAATACTTCTCCAAGAGTCAATACTTAAAAACGATAATCGGAAGAAAGAAGGTCGTTGAGGATGAATGGGTAAACTCCAAACTCGGAATATGATGGAAAGTGAAGCCAAGGTATGACTTGCAGCCACTCGATGAAAAGAGCTCTGAAAGAGCTTTTCATAGAAAAATAAATCTCCGAAATTGACGGTAATATGCTCAAGTTAGATCCAAAAAGGTGGTCATATAGTACTTATTGGGTAAATAAAAGAACCTTGAAGTAGAGAAACAAGTAAACTCCCAATTCTGAAGCTAAACATGATTGAAAAGAAACAGGGCCTTGCAACCATTCTTTGGAAAGATCTCCGAGTGGGCTTTCCACAGCAACAAAAAAAACTCAAGATTTGGAGGAGATTTGCTCATATTAGGATCAAAAGAGTGAAGAGAAATGGGTGAATGTGGCTCAATTAGCAAACTGTGGTTATACCCTTCAAAGATAATTAAAAAATCCTTTGTGTATGTACTCCTCTACAGCAGAAAACGTGCGCAAGGAGTTTAATCCCATATGCTTTGTTGAATTGGTAGAGACTTTATATGTATCCAGCTCTTCCTCAATTCAAAACAATTGATCTTTGATTCTCGTGCTGGCCTCGCGGCCTCGAGACTCACGCAAAAAATCCATGAAATGCAGAATATCTGGTTATAACAAAAAAAAAAACCTCATCCAGAGCGCTGGAAGTGGGAAAGTCAAGTGCGAGGATCCGTAGATAGAAGAGAATTGCATATCAGGTAACCATTGAACTTCCTGCATAATTCATCTCAGGTAACCATTGAACTTCCTACATAATTCATCTCGACAGGAAAAAGATGATACTAAATCAGGTAATTAGATGATCCTGCTTGAAGATCGATCACATCACCGTTACAATGAAGCGAAGCAGAAGATTCACTAGACAAGGATCTCGAAACTCTCCTGCGGCAGAATTCGGCAGACGACGGCAGATATTGTATATATGGAGGCGCAGAGATAAACTCGTTCAGCTATACGCAAATGGGGAGCCTTCTGTCGTCGATTGAAAGTCATAGGAAGAGAGCTAAACCCTGATGCTCGTGCGAATTCAGCTTACGAACATCTCTTAAAGACCTGTATAACTGGAGATTCAAAGAGAATCACATGATTTGCGGCCGGATTAGAATCAAAACAAAGAGATACGATACTTCCCTCCTGAAACGTTGCAAAGCCACACTGATGGCGCTCTCGGTAGTCGGGCAGGCGCAGGAATTTTGAATGCACGATGTGCATAGTGTTTCACAAGGTGATGAAAATCAAACTGATGCCCAAATTGCGAGGCACGCTCAGAAACAAACCAAGATTAGCTCCTCCCACCAGGTCGACGATGAATCAGGGGTCACATGCTCTCCTTTCCTTTCCAGCCACGAATCTTCAGAAGGGCGCTCAGAGATCCATACCCATATGTGATGTATAATCTGAATTCGATATATGTACAGACGGGAAACCTCCTTCTAGTTATGTGCACGGCACAGAGCCTATTACGGCCTCCTTGAGCGGCAGAATCACCGCGTGAGCAGTACTGGAAGCCAAACAAGCGACAGAAAAATTTTCAGCTTGAAGAACGCGAGCAAGCAATGGCCCTTATCCCATATATTGCAGAAGCACATCCAGGAGCTGCATGCGAAGCTCCTGCCAAGATCCTTACGCAGAGTGTCACTCTTTATAACGTGATACGTGGCAAACGTCGCACAGATGGCGTCCGCAAGCATTCGGAAAAAAGGCCCGTTCAGATATAGCACTGCAAGCAATTCAAACACAAAAAAGAGCAATTCAAAGATAAAAGAGAAAAACATATGGTGAAGCGTGCGTTTTCTCTGTCTCTCTCTCCCCTGCTAGAGAACCGATATTACAACATAAATTTTGGGGGTGCTGAATGCTTCTAGCAAGCAAAGCGGAGGAGAGGCTTCAATTCCGGATCTCTGAACGCAGGCAAAGCAGAGGAAAGGCTTCCTTCACTCCAGCCGCTCATCGATGGCAGAAAAAAAAACGTGGAAGCACCGTCCAGTCAATCATCTGTCGTTGTCGTGCGAGCGGTTGAACCAGGGAAGTCCAGAGGAATTTGCGCTGTTTTGCTCTTCTTCAGAGAAGTCGACGACCATCTCCTCTTGACAAAGAAAGATTTAGGATACTGGCAACAGGAACATCCAGGCGAAGACTCGTGAATTCCTTCCCTCTCCGTGCGTCCTCTAAGCAGCGCTGTTTGTCAAGTTCACGTCATCCGTGGTTTTGAACTGCGTCTAGAAAAACGCGTTCTCTCTCGAGTCTCTATACTCCTCCTGAGAGTCGACAGCTGCCCGCAGGCATATTGCGCAGAAGAGAGTCTTGCTTGAAAAACACACTATATATATAATTGATATATAATTGAATTCAAAGGAAGAGACAAGATCCACGTCCTTCTGTGCTCAGCGTGAAACGCCCTCCACGGTCGTATCTGCTCAGCGCGAAAGGTGTTCCAGTGCATCTTTTAGCGCAAAAACGCTTCCATCTTCTGGCGGACACCCATAGCTCTGATACCACTGTTGTCGATCGGAACGCGCAGAGCATACACGCAGCAAATAGACAAGGAACAAGAGAGAGAGAGAGAGAGAAAAGAGACGACACAAGATTGGGTGCAATCTCCCCCCATGCACTCTGTTTCGACAGTCCATAGAGTGCATGTATTTATAGGACTTTTGATTACGTTGAAAAGAGTGGTTACAAGAGGGCGGCTTCGAAAAGCAGGCGTGAAACTAAAAGTTGATAACTTCTACAGAACGCCATTGCTTTTAATAACAGAAACTGCGGTCTACAACAACCCTTATTCTAACCATTACTTTTTCTAACAATAGAACCTTCTACGCAGGTTTATTTACAAAATAAATAATAATTATTCGGATTATTGATGTCCGCCCTTTCACGCCTTGCACGCTCCTCACGAACCTTCATCTGCTATATCAAAAACATCAAAAACATATTAATATATTAATAATATAACATGTTAACAATGCTTTGTTCAATAATATACAACAGAGTTAGCTAAGGATTTATAGAGAAAGTGGGCACCATAATTTCCTGTGAATTCTTATTGATGATGTGATGCCCAATTTATTATAAGCCTTGTAAATGTGCACCAAAAGCATTCCTTAAGTGTTACATTCTCACTTTGTATCATAACAAACTAACATTTTATGTTATAGGACTTACCTTTTGCAAATGCCTGTCCAAAAGTGTGAATGTACATAGTTTGGGCACATGTATATAAGTCAATTTCTATTCATTTTGTATACCTTCTTCTCATTTGCAATAGAGAAGTAACTTGAAGAAGTGCATTCCCATAACTCCTCTTTCTCGACCTTTTATCTCCTTCTTTGTGAGCTTGTGTGCATTTCTACGGCTTGAAAAGTGTTCTGAAGTGACTTTTCTACCCTTTCCCATCTTTTTTCATTGTTTCCTTGCATGTATGGGGTATAGAAAATGATCAACTGAAAGAAGGTATTTTTTGACACTTTGTTTTTGGCCATAACCACTACAACATATGAGCCCCATACCGGCTCTCATATCGACAAAAATACACATGTGAAAAATGCCCATGGTGTCATAATAATCACCAGTATAAACGTCGGTTTCATAATGCAAGTGTAAGTGTTGGTATACGCCTCTATATAGGCACTGATATTAGCCTCTATATAGGCACCAAGTATATGCATTGATATGTCCCTGTAAATATCGATGGTATATGCATTGGTATGTACCTGGCAATACCGACGCCTATATTGACAACCATATCTACAAATTTCTTTTGGGGGGAAGAGTACAATGTCCCTTGATGCAACAACATAACAACGGTGTTTTGTAGCAAGGGACAATGCACTTTGCCCAAAAAAACCAAGCACATGTCGTGACATGTACTCTAGTGGTTGTCAGACCATATACTTGCATGATTGGAAACCAAACCAAGATTTGATAAAGCAAAACATATTCTCAAACATAAAAGAGATATGAAGGAGCACAATGGAAAGTAATGTATAAATGGATTTCTGCCCATCATATACAGTCTTAATATATGAAGATAAAATTAAAGTGATCTTAGATCTTCCTAGGCTAAAGAATGTGAAGTAGGTGCAAGCATTTATGGGCCACCATGGATATGAGGTGCAAGCATTTATGGGCCACCATGGATATTACCATGGATTCATGCACATGTATGCATTAATAGAAAAACCACTATATGGCGTATGCACTAATTTAAATGGACTGATCATTGTGAAAAGGCATTGAATAAATTAAGGAAATGTTTGAGCTCAACTCTTATTCTAGAAGTGTCAAAGTGGAACAAACCATTTCACATTCATGTAGATGCTTCCAATTTTGCAATCGGATGCATTCTTACACAACCAATAGATGAAGGAAAACTCAATCATCCAATTGCTTATGCAAGTATGCAAGTGAATAATGCAGAAAGGAATTATAAAACTATCAAGAGAGAAGGCTAAGGATGGCCTCTATAGTCAAGAACTTTAGAATTCTCCTAGCTAAGAAATGCAAGTTCTTTGTGGACCACCGAGACTTGTAACACACCATGTAACACTAGAATATTGGTTAGATGATTTTAACTACTAATGGAGTTTGACTTGGTCAACAAACCATGTAACTACTACTTGGTCAACAAACCATGTAACACTAGAATATTGGTTAGATGATTTTAACTACTAATGGAGTTTGACTTCAAAGTGGTAGTAACAAATGGAAGCACTCATGTGTGTGCTAACATCTATCAAGAATGAATCACGGGGAACCACCTACACAAGTAGCTGATGAAGTTCCAAACACATACTTTTGAACTTAAAAGTGGTTCCATCTACCCATATCGAATCATGGTCCTAAACATAAAATCAATGATGCAAATAAAAACTGATGAGATTAAGGATTCCCCAAATCTTAGCATGTAGTTTATACTTCAAAAACGCAAATGGTGGCTTGCTAAAATGTGTAGAAGATGATGAGAGGAAGATTTTAACCCAACAAGCCCACGATAACGTATGGGGAAAACATGAAGTTAATTCTAGGACTCTACAAAAGTTGTATCAACTTGGAGTGTATTGGCCAAACATGTAGAGGGAAGTACACGAGTATGCGACAAATTCTCATACCTTTCAAAAGACAAAACCCATAGAGTGTTCTTGTATAAATCATCCTATAGTAGCACCAGAATGGATCAAACCATAATGGATCGAAGCAGAAGTAGATTCTTTGAAGTATATGCAACATGTGCAAGTGTGGTAAGAAAAAGAGAATTGGAAGAAGAATCAAAGGATTATGAGATACTAGGAAATCAATTCTTTAGGAGAGGATATTACAAGTTGTTGAGTTTTTGCATACATTAAGGAGAGTATCTTCTTATCTTAGATATGGATCATGAAGGTGTAGCAAGTGGTCACTTCTCCATTGAGAACTATTAAAATGACCCTATTTGTAGGACTATGGTGAACAACACTTCATATGGATGGTGAAGAGTGTATATTAAGAGTCACGACATTTGTCAAAGGACAAAGTATCCATGGTCTATGGCCAAAACCCTATTGATTTCTTCATTCCAACCTTGCAAATAGCCAAGAACTATAAATGGAATGGCCAGAAGTTGGCACAACAAGAAGAGCAAATAAAAAGATTATAGGAAATACATACACAAAGCGGTTGGAGGGATATATGCAGCCAAATGTAGATAGAAAGAATATTGTGATGTGCATAGAAAGGAAAAGGGCTTGAAAAGCGGCAACTTGTTGCTTGTATATTCATTGACGCAACATGTGAAAAAGAGAGAGCCTATGGGCCTTATCTAATCAATTGAATCTCCTCAAGAGGAGCTATAGATCTAACAACATTGGATGGGACCATTTCATCTAGCTACGTTAGTGCATGTAGAGTGAAACTCCATAGGGAACATCTACTGAATAGATGTTTGCTTGTTTAATACAAGCCCAAAATTATAAACAAGAATAAGAGAGAATACATGAAGAAGCATGGTAGGAGGCCCTATAATGCATTAGAAAATAGAAAAAAATGAACGAAAGACCAACATGCTATGATGAACCAATATCTATGGTGCATTAACAAGGAAGAGTGAATACAAAAAGAAGTTTTGTGGATAGAAGAACATATTTGAAGTTAGACATCAGAGAGAAGGAGTGTCTCTTGATGGATACCTTGATAAACACAAGACTAGCTCCTAGTACCATAAGAACCTCACTAGTGGAAAAGCTAGCCTTAACATTTTCCCATATGGAAACCTACATGATTGGTATGGGAGAAAACCATATCAAATGCTGTGAGAGAGATAAACCTTCCAATCCACTTAGGAAACTCTATGATGAGGCATTCTCTCCTAGTGTGGGAGGATGCAGATCTCCTAGATGATGTCGTCTTAGGGCAAGATTTGATTTATGATTACTCATTTAACCCCAATATAGCCGAGGGCACCATATCTATGGAGGTTCAAGGAAGAAAAGTTTGCAGCTTCTTAGAAGAAAAACATTTGCCTAGGATAGAGAGTGAGAATACAGGTTGTAAGATACATGATTTATTGCATACACCCATCATTCCTATGGGGTCTCATACAATCTCATCCTCTAGTACTTCTTTCCTTTTTGTGCCCAATGTACATAATGCATCACAAGAGCCCTTCATCAATCCTCAAACTATTCAAATCCTCAATCATAGTGAGAGAGAACCTCATGAGAGTCATAGCTAAGGAAAAAATAGAGATTTGAGAATTCATAAGGACCTAAGGATACATGGACAACAAAAGTGGCATGTGGATTCTTTTATAAACTCGGGAAAAAAGCAAATTTGGATTGTGAGGAATGATCCTCGAGATCATTCTAATCTCAAGGCATTCCAATCGAGACAAGCGAATCAAGCAAGAAAGAGTCACAATGAATCACCATTGTTTCGAATGACTAAATTGAGGAAATTCAAGTGATTTTGGATACCTAAGAAGGTGTTGGATGTTCAAGAGAAATCACAATGGAAGTGGATACCCAAATGCATTCTAAAGAATTAGATCCATGAGAAGGGAAAAACAAAAATGCAAGGAGGAGCATCCCTTCAGTCCAACCACCACATGATTCACCAACAGGAAACCTTTCAAATAGTGTGGTATCATTCCATTCATGGACTAAAGGACAAAAGTTCAAATGGAAAGCTAATTGAGCAATAAAGATGGTAATGTGCAATAAGGACTTCACCAACTCTATGGAATTGGAGAACAAAGCAAACAACCAAAGTGTAGATGCTACAACAAGGAAGTGGCTCAATACTCTCGATGCACACATAAAGTAATCTATAGCTAGAGTATGCATATAGGGCCCTATTACAAGGCCATGCACCTAGACATGCACACATAAAGTAATCTATACCTAGAGTATGCATGTAGGGCCTTATTACAAGGCCATGCACCTAGACAGTTTGCTTCAAGCATCTACTTTTTTTTTTTAATATAAAGGAAGTTCGGCAATAGCCTACTCTCTCGGACTTGAATTAAATAAAGAAAAGTACAAGAGAAGGGGACTAGTGCCCACGGGACCCCCCAAATCCCACAAAGCAGGGGAAGCTTTAACAGAGTTTAGATGGCATTACAAAGAAGTTTAATCACCCTCTCATCACCCTCATGAGGGGCCCACTTGGGTTTAAGCTTGTTATTGATCAAAAGGAGAACTTGATGATGCCTGAAGGGGGGGGGGATTTCTTACAGTTAACAATCCTTTTGCCAAGGAAGAACAATGATTTCTCAATTGACCACTCTTTGGGGGAGTCACCGAAGTTGAAAGCACATCTTTCCCGCCAGATTTTCCATAGGACCTCCCCTCTGATGGCGTTCTAGAGAGTTGCGGAGCAGCCAATCGCTTCTCCTAGCAAGGCTTGCTGCCAACTGAGATGTCTCTGAAGTCTAATTTTCTTTCCAACCGTCTGCCACAGTCTGTTGGAGTTAGGGCAGGTAAAGAAGATGTGTGAAACATCTTCGATAGACCGGTAGCAGCGTTTGCACTAGGGAGGAATCCCACACAATTTGCTAGCCTTAAGGTTGGTCTAGATTCCATGATGAAGGATTTGCCATAAGAGGACAAACTTTTTGATTTCTATGAGGGGGTGCCAGATAGCCATGAACTTCATGTCCCGCCGAAGCCGCGTCCATGACAGGCACCACTTCTTGTTGAGGTTAACCTGATAGTCAATCGTTTCTTTGATGTTCGGGATTTTTGATAGGCTATTCCCATTGTGCCATTTGAGACCAAGCAAGCTCGATGTGTCATGTCCCATGAGAAGGCGAACTTTGTGTCGGTCCCAGGCGAGACATCTGCTTTGCAAAGTGTTCCATTCTTCGTACGAAATGTTGACGCAAGGGTCAATATCCTCGAAGTTGATCCAACGGTTGGTGTCTTGTTTCCAGAGATGTTTCCATTTTTTGAAACCTTTATTCCATAACTTCTTGGCATTATGAATGTTCCAAGATTCCACACTCCGGATGCCATGGATCGAAAACCAGATAGAGTCGTTTTGTCTGATACTGGCTGCCCACTACTAGTCTTCACTAATTCTTGTGTAGCTTTTGACTTTATTCCAACTCTTCCATAGGGAGCACACGATTCAAGCATCTACTTAGTGGTGCACCATCCTCAAAGGATTAAGAGTTTTCTTTTGTACTCTATATTTACTTTAGACTAGGATTCGTTCTTGTACTTTACTAACAAACGCACACAATTTTTTCTCCTCTGACATAATTTGCCTTCATTGAACTATCCCGAAAACACAAAACATGATATTTTTTTTATGATAAATAAAAAAGGATTAAAAATTTATAAACAAGAAAAAGAAATTAAAAGACATTATGGTGACATGCATGAGTAACTTTTGCCTCTTGCACGTGTCACGATTAATGCATATTTGGATCATAAGAAGAACTTAAATGCTTGAATACTAAGGACGTTCTAGTGATCTTAAATGCTTGAATACTAAGGACATTCTAATGATTATCCTTCAACAAATGGAATTGAGAAGAGAGAAGCACCTCCCTTATTCCTAGCCGGGTTGGTAGTATCACAAAGGCAAGAGGACACTAGATGTTTATAGCTCTAGTACATGACCATATATTTCATGGATCTATACAAATAATGGATACAAATCACCAATTTGTGACATTAGACCAATATTTTTCTTTAAATGCACACTTATTTGGTATGGCCAAATAAGTATGCATGATGTATGGGTAGTAGTAGGAATTGACACTTATTTGGCCATACCAATCTATATGATCGTTCATGATCAATGTGCACAAGTACTAAATATGATTGTGACACTAACCCAAGCTTTTGCTCTGGTGTACACACTACCAACTGTGCATAATATATGGGTATCAACAGGGATTCACACTTAGTTGGCCCTACCAATCTATATGATTGATCAATATGGATGTGTACAATGATTCATCCTTTGAATGATGTTATCCCAATCTTGATTGCTTATGCAAAGGAATTCAACAAAGTTCTAAAGATGATCAATTTTTCACATCGGTTATTAAAATAGGGTTTTGTATGGGTCAATGATGGGATGGTGGACCTAAAAGATGAAGATCATATCTCTAGGCATAAGACATTTTTGGATATACGGTAGATCAGATATTGGGAATGCAATGAAGGTGGTACATCAACATTTTTATTTCCTGAGATGAATCAATACACAACACCCCAAAAGATCATTGTACAATCACTACCACATACCATGAAAAGACTAGGAAACCTAGTAAATCTCATGCCATATGTACAAGAATGGTTAGTGAAAGCATAAAAACTATGGGGATTGAGACATATTCTAAATGGAGGCTCAACACTATGAGCGGGGAGTGTTCAAACGAATACATGATGAACAATTGTTGGGCCATGTACTTGAATGATTAGAAACCAAAATAAGAGTGTTCAAACGAATACATGATGAACAATTGTTGGGCCATGTGCTTGAATGATTAGAAACCAAAATAAGATTTGATAAAGCGAAACACATTGTCAAACATAAAAGAGATATGCAAGAGCACAATGAAAAGTAATGTATAAATGAATATGTGCCCATCATATACAACCAAAACAAAGTCGTAAAGAGTACTCAAATACATAATAGAAGAATGATATAAATGAACCATGTACAAAATTATGGCGAACCACTGACATATATAAACCAAATACAAAACTATGGCATACCACTGCCATAAAACTAAAGGGATCAAAACATCTATATCTGTAGTCTTGTAATAAAGCACATTCATGAAATCAGTCAAATGGAAATGATGTTGATAAACAACAACTAAAAAACACTAAACCAACTTTAGAAGCTCACCTCACAGTAGAATGTCCCATGAAATGACCATATCGCATCCCTCCAAGTCCTGCAATAGTAGAACCAGCCCATGATGATATTTAAAAGTGTCCTCTGCTTATGTCGGATGATGACCCACTACCAACTCCTACAACAAATATGCAAAACATGAGATCAACAAACATGAAGTGCCTAACATAAGCGAATTCATTTATCAAAATGATACTTACAAACTCGTGATGCATCGTGTCGTAATCGTCACTACCCAAATGCGATGCTCTGACCACCTCTAAACGTGTCCAAAGATGCCATCTGATATCATGCGCAGGTGTTGAGACATATCCCTCTCCCTCTGTCTTTCTCTATCTTTTCCCTCTTTCTCTATGCTTTCTCTCTCTCTCTCTCTCTCTCTCTCTCTCTTCCCCCTCTCCTTGTGCTCTCTCTCTCTCTCTCTCCCCTCTATGCTCTCTCTCTCTCTCTCTCTCTCTCTCTCTCTCTCTCTCTTTCTTTCTCTCTCTCTCTCTCTCTCTCTCTCTCTCTCTCTCTCCCAAACGCTAACTTGAATTTCATTACATTTCAAATTCTCTCCCTCTACCCCCCCTCTCTCTCCCTCTCTCTCTCTCTCTCAAATGTCAATCAAGATTTCATTACATGCCGATTTTTATCTCTCCCCCCTCTCTCTTTTCAAATGTTAACCAACATTTCATTTCATTTCTCTCTCTCTCTCTCTCTATATCTATCAAATAAGATTTTTTGTATGTTTTTTTGATTTCTTTTTTGCATCAATGTTGTGTTTTTAATTTCTCTCTCTCTTTCTATATATATATTTCAATATCTCTCTCTTGCAAACGTTAACCAACATTTCATTTCATTTCTTTCTCTCTCTCTATGTATCAATTAAGGTTTTTTGTATACTTTTTTGTTTTCTTTTGCATCAATGTTGTATTTTTTTATTTCTCTCTCTCTCTCTAATAAAGAACAAAACAATACATGCCTGGACTTAGATCATTCACATTGATATAACTCAGGAACATTCATCACGCTATCATAATCAATGTCACTTCACATCTACCACAAAACCACCACCGAAAAGCTTCTGCAAAACAAAACGAAATCAAAATTCGGAAACCCTATAAACAATAAAGAATAGAGAGAAAAGGTGAGGGAGTGCATCCTTACCAAGATGCAAGACAGAGAAAGAGTGAGAGAGAGTGAGAGAGATGTGTGTGTGTGTGTGGAGAGAGAGATGTGTATGTGTGTGTGGAGAGAGAGGTGGGTGGATGTGTGTGAGGGGGAGGCAAGAAGCAAAGGGAGGGAGGCAGAGTGTATCTGAGATGGAAGAAAGGTATGCACGTATATTCAAGTGAAAAAACAAGGGAGTCGGTTTTCGACTTAAAAGCATGGGCTCTTGCATGAGATTCATATTGCACTCATGTGAAGAGCCACTTAAGACTTGTTAACTCATGGATGAAGGGAAACGTTGATTTCTAATTATATGTGGTTGGGAAGAAAAAAAGACATGCATCTCTGTTTGTTTTTTATGCATGGAAACCAAGCTTCATTAACTTCTTTATAGAGCCATTCTCTATGTAGAAGTTACTCCAAAAGGAGAGTCACTAGGGCCTCATAGTCTACCTTGATGTTCTTTGAGTTAGTTTCTATGCTATATGTTCATTTCGCTTTTAAGGAGTGGAATCAAAGAAACATGATATGTCCTGTTAACTTTGCTTTTAATGAGTGGAATCAAAGAAACTTGTTGGTCGTTCGAAACGATCAACAAGTGAACTTGTTCTAGAACGTTCCACTAAGTGAGGCTTTCGAGGATCTCGACATAGAGCTGAATTTTGATCCCATACTCACGAGGGTATTCTCGAACGATCTGGAATCCATTCACTAAGGCTTTCTTCGTTTGCCCTCTTCTTTCTTGACTGCGACTCTGATCTCCTGGTTCACCCATACGGCAGGCAGACAACATCTTCCTTTTGTTTCCGTGGGTAAGTTCATTCCTCCACGGGGCTGGTATTTCGTTGGCACATGTTGTCTCTTCCGTGGGTTAGGCAAGTAGCGTGCAATCCAAACCCTTGGTTTTGGGGAACCGTTCGCGTTGCGCTTGGTTGTATACGTGGGCGATCGAGTTTGTGTGTGTGTGTGTGAGAGAGAGAGAGAGAGAGAGAGAGAGAGAGAGAGAGAGAGAGAGAGAGCTGTGGAGTTTCCATGTGTTCGCTCTATTGATGGAACACACCTCATGGGATTCGGGAACATATTATGCCTAGTTTTTTCTGGGTACCTTCACGTCAGTTGCGTATTTGACATGTAGTGGGTTCTATCGATAGATGCTGCAGGATAAATATGGTTTGCCTTTAAAGAAGTTGCCCCAGGTCTTAGGTGTTTAGGGATTGAATCCGATCAGGTATTGAAACCGCTGCTTGTTTATGTCGCTATTAAATCACCTGGTTCAAATTTGTTCCGTTAGATGTGTTGCTTCTGAAATTTTACAGCCCTTCAGTCGGTGTGCGCCTTTTCCTTTGCCTCATGCTGCTAGTCTTTGGCTAGTAACGGTAGACGTTTGCAGAATTTGTGTTGTAAAAGTACTGTCTTTGGCTTGCAGAAGTCAAGAGAGAGATCGTTTTTTCCCACCGTGTTGAACCCCAAAGCATGGCTGATGAGGCGAAAGCAAAGGGCAATGCTGCATTTTCTGCTGGAAAATTCGAAGAAGCCATCAAGCATTTTTCTGATGCTATTGCTTTGAGTCCCACGAACCATGTTCTCTTCTCAAATCGTTCTGCTTCCTATGCGTCAATTCATAAATATCAAGAAGCATTGGATGATGCTCAGAAGACAGTTGAGCTGAAGCCAGACTGGGTCAAGGGTTACAGTAGACTTGGTGCTGCGTATGTTGGCTTGGGCAAGTTTGATGACGCAGAATCAGCATACAAGAAGGGACTTGAACTCGACCCATCCAATGAAGGTTTGAAATCTGGGCTTTCTGACGTAGTAGCTTCCAAATCAAGAACACGTGCTGCACCGCCCTCTCCATTCGGTGACATTTTCTCAGGGCCTGATTTATTTGTGAAATTAACCCAAGATCCTAGAACAAGGCCATATCTCCAGCAGCCTGACTTTGTGCAAATGTTGAATGATGTTCAGAAGAATCCCAGTCACCTTAATTTATACTTGAAAGACCAACGGATGATGCAGGTGCTCGGAGTACTTCTAGGCATAGGCTTGCAAACATGGCCAAAGGATGGTGAGGAGAGTTTCCCAGATGAGAAGACTGAAAAAACTTCACAGGCTGCTCCTCCTCCAACTTCTAGTTCTAGTAAGAAAAGTACAGCAGAAGTGAAAGAGGCATCTGAGCCGGAACCTATGGATATTTTTGAGGATGATAAAGAAAAGAAGAAGAAGAAAGCAGAGGCAATAAAGGAGAAAGAGGCTGGAAATGCCGCATACAAGAAAAAGGACTTTAGCACTGCGATTGAGCATTATACAAAAGCTATTGAGTTGGATGATGAGGATATATCTTATATAACTAACAGGGCAGCAGTGTATCTTGAAATGGGGAAGGTTTGTTGACATGTTTAGTTGCTACAGATATTGTGGTTTAATGTTTTATGTAGAACTCTCATCTCTGTGCAGCTTTAATGGTTCTTTCATTTTGTACAGTACAAAGAGTGTGTGGAGGATTGTGACAAGGCTGTGGAAAGAGGGAGGGAAATTCATGCAGACTATAAGATGATTGCAAAAGCTCTAACAAGGAAGGGTACAGCGTATACAAAGATGGTTACTTGTGCAAAGGATTATGATGTGGCCATAGAGGCATTCAATAAAGCACTTACAGAGCATAGGAACCCTGACACACTGAAAAAACTCAATGAAGCTGAAAGAGCAAAGAGAGAACTTGAACAGAAAGAGTACTATGATCCGGAAATAGCTGATAAGGAGCGAGAACTTGGTAAGGCAGTGAGCTTGCATGACCCAGATGAGAAGGCCTTGATGTGCATGTGTGTGAATGTGTTTACATTTTTCAGGTAATGAGTGTTTCAAGGCACAACAATATCCAGAAGCAGTCAAGCACTATAGTGAGGCAATCAAAAGGAATCCAACTGATGCAAAGGTAGGTACTGTGCTTTCTTAACTGATGATTGAATATGTTCTTTTGCTTGCTGTTTTGAGCTTTACCCTGTTTTGAGGCTAATTTATGTAAACATCAATTGCGTTCACATATTATCAGGTGTACTAGTACTGTGAGTATCTGTATATTGGGCTTTCGTTTTGGTCTCCATTGTTGTTTTCTGCATGATCATTGACGTGTATTTGTTGCTTCTGAGCTGTCAGAAGATGGATTGACTGTGTATGTAGTGTTGCAGTTTTTAATCTTTGAAGATTTCTTCGAGGTGACAGCGTTTTACTTTTGGAGGCTTGTAACAGCAGCTTAAGGTGGGATAATAGATGACACCAAGTGCAAGGTGTCTATAGGTTGTAATGCTGTGTGTATGACTGGCTAGCACAATATAACTATGGAGGAGGTGAATGATTTTTTTAAAGGATTTACTAGATGTCCTATTTCTGGAAACTGCACTGTATCAGATAGATTATTTTTCTGGAAAAGTGGACTGTACCAGATAAATTACTGTCCTGGTAAAGAGCACACTGCTCTGTGCCAGGTACAGTATGCCCCATCTCTGGTACAGTGCACCGTATCAGATATATTATTCTTCAAGCAAGGTCAGTTATAAGTTTGTGTATAAATTATTGAGTAATACATACTCTAGTAAGTCTGGTTATGCAGTGATCCGGTCATGTAGTAGTGATAGTTTCTATTCTTGTAAATGTTCTTTTAGTAGTTAAGTCTTAGTCTTGTTGAGTTAGCCATGATTGCATGCTGATTTTAGGAGTTGTATGATGTGATTTTAGGATTTTTTGGGACTCTCCACAGTATGATGGGCATGATTATATCGATATTTTACACATGTATGCATAAATGGATGGCATGCTCGTGTGTATGCATACATGCATGCTTGCATATGTATATATTTATGTTTGCAGTGCCTATCTTTGTATTCATATGATTGTTCAGTCTGTCTTAGTGCTGTGACAATGTTTACTTCAATCTATTTTTTTGTATCATATGATTGTAATAATTGTAGTCTTTGGGGATTTCTTCATGTTTTAGAAAGTCTCTCTATCTCTAATGTATTCATGTGGTGATGAAGTGAAACGTCAGGCTTTTCTCCAGTGTGTAATTGTAGTTATAGTTGTTTTGTATTGGTTGATGCTTATACAACGGGCTGATTTTGAGTTGATGTGGAGAACTTGATTCTTGAGTATGCTGCTTACATGAAGAGACGATTTGTTATACAGGTTTATAGTAACAGAGCTGCCTGCTACACCAAGTTAGGGGCTCTTCCTGAAGCTCTGAAGGATGCAGATAAGTGTATTGAAATCGACCAAACATTTGTAAGAGGCTATGCCCGCAAGGGTGCAGCTCAGTTTTTTATGAAAGAGTATCATAAAGCCCTTGAGACATATCAGGTTGCTTTGTCATTCACCCTACCTTAGCCTTGCATATTCTTCCCTTCATCCTCTCATTGTCCATTGAATGGATGCAGGCTGGTCTAAAGTATGATGAATCAAATCAAGAATTGCTGGAGGGTGTGAGAAAGTAATTGTCTTTTCTGGTGATTTTATTTCCTTCATTACTTGCTTGATTCCAGAATATTATCTATTTCTTTTCTATTGTGTAGATGCCTTTCCCAGATTGATGCTGCTAACAGAGGTGCTGTTAGTGAAGAAGAACTGAAAGAGAGACAGGTACATTGATATAGGATTTTGGAACTCTTTTCTTGCTATCTGCATATGCGGTTACCTGACTCGCAAGTACGTGGTTCTTTAGGCTAAAGCCATGCAAGATCCAGAGATTCAGAGCATACTTTCTGATCCAGTCATGCGTCAGGTGAGATATTCTGTTTGTTGGATGAGTTTTCTTACTGAGTTTGAAAATGGTTATCCCTTTTATTTCAGTTGGCATTGCAGAATTTTAGGAATCTTGAAAGCCTTCTCGTTGCATCATCCTTGCCCCCTCTCCCTGCCTCCTCTCCTCTCTCCTGAGTATGCAAGGAAGCTCACACATCGAAGCTTTCAGCATCTTCCATGATAACAAGGCACTTAGTTGGAGTTCTCCTGACCAAAATGCTGGATGGCTATGAATGAGCATATGTTTTGCTTTGTTTGTTGGATTTTTTTTGTTTTAAAATTGGTGAAAAGCTCTTTGATTGGAGAGCTTGAAATAGGCATGCCTTACATTTTAAAGTCAGGGAAGCTGGTGTGTTGTGGCATGACAACGGCGAGTGGTAATATGTAGGGTTGTACCTCCCAAGCACTGGAGGATGTCAAGAGAAACATGGAGAAAGATCCATGCTTCTCTTGGATGACTTAGAAATAGATGGTGTACTGGAGACAGCAAGGATGAGGAGCATTCTTGGGGTTTGCTTGTCCCCCTTCTAGTTGCACATAAAACTTGCTGATGCAGACCTAGTTTGAAGAAGCAAAGAATAGGAATTTTGAGAGGAATCCAGGCCTATATCTGATCTCTACGTAACTTCATAATGACAAAGCAATCTGAGAGATCAACAGATACATATGGTGACATGGACTACATATGTGTGGACTCAAATATTCCTGAAATTGTATTTGCCAGATTTTCTAAATGCATTAGTTATCTTGTATTTATGCATAAATGTTGCTGATTGTGATAATTACTGGTGTCTTTTTGCAGGTTCTTGTTGACTTCCAGGAGAATCCTAGAGCTGCACAGGAACACACAAAAAGTCCTTTGGTGATGGCTAAGTTGCAAAAGCTTATGGCAGCTGGCATCATTCAAGTCCGGTGAAGAACAAGTTCATACTGCATTCTTTAGTGTTCCTTTATGCATCATTGCTCTAAAGAGTGATGTTACAGCTTGGTGCAAGCTTGTATTATTGGAGTAGATTGTTTCGGAAGTTTTGCAGCACTGGGTATATATTGATGATGTAAAAACATTGAACATCAGTTTTGAGAGCAATGGTTCGGCTGGGAGGTGGTCTTTTTTATTGATGTGTTTCGAGTTTCAGCATTCAAGCTCTTGTATGTAGTTGGCATTTTTATATTGAGTGAAAGTTAAGCTATAGGAGCTGTCTATTTGTTGAATGTCAACTTCCTCCCATGAGACTGTTATGCAGTTACAGTGCACATTGACTTGTTATGTAAGCTTTTGGATGTGATATGTAGCCTATATGATGATGATATAAAATCTCAACATTTTTATTTGCACGCGGGACAGAGGAAGAGAATCAATCCTCTTTTATACAATTCTGATTCTTGCTTAGAGCCATCTGGCTTGCTGGAAGGTGTCTATTACAGCAGAAGTATCTGCCCTTTTGAGTAAGGGATGTTCAAAGGCTTTCAATTCGGATGTGAGACTGTCATATTACTGTTCATCATTATGTGATAACGGTTTGATTGCTAGCTGTCTTTCATCCTTTCATGTAAAGGTGAAAATATTATATATAATGTGTAATGTCAGGAAGCAATGCATGCTGATGGAAGTATCGATGATGATGATGATAAGTAGGATATTGCTGATCAGTATTTTAAGCCAGTTGAACAGTTGGTGTGGACATGTAGATGTGAACGAGTGTAGAGTTATCTGCAAAACAGAGTTTAATATATCGATTAATTTTAGTGGCGATATATAGCAAATGAATGTTTCTAACTGCATATAGTTTTGTAGCTTGAACGACTTGTCTTTGTATGTAATTCCCATATTCATATGTTCCTAAAGGTGGATTAGTGCACTACGTATGGTGCGGGTACTGTGTGCATACTGCATTGAATGGCAAGGATTGTTGATGTGTTAAAGACGCTTGGATAAGAACGGGTCAAGGCTAATGATGCTGACTGAGGTGCTGGGCTGGCAAGAGTTATTGAAAGGTTGATAAGCTGTTGGTGAGGAACAAGACCTGGATGAGAGGATATTTTGCTGCTTGCTTGATGAGCTGGTCAAGATGTGGTCAAGCCAGTTGATGTTAAGGGGGTTTGAGGATGTTGGGTCTGAATGAGGGCTGTTGAGATGGGATTGGGCCAGCCAATGCCATGATGTTGCCTGGATGCTGGGCCAGCTGGTAGAGTGGGTTCTTCAGTTGAGGATGGGGTTTTATGGTGTGGCTGAGACGGAGTCACTAGTGATGATGCTCTGCCTGGATGAGGGGTTAGGTTGTGAAGGTGAGGTTATCTGTTGAGGGACTATATGTGGCTGTCAATAGAGGATCTGCAGGACATACAGAAGAAGGTTGTTAAATTTATGGGAATCATGTCATCAAGAATTTAGCTGCAGATGTGGGGACTCGAAAGTCTGTTGGCTAAAATCAACTCTTCTAATGGTAAATTCGCTGATCTTGATGGGAGGAGCTAACGCTGATGTGTGGAATAGATGTCTTCTTTAGGTTATGGCTGAGGCTTAGTGGAGTGGACCAAACAGTACAATGGTTTGAATTCTGCCTTATATTGGTTTTGAAGTTTTCATAGCCTGTTAGAAACTTAAAAGGTATCGATCTGCGAGTAGAGAGGGGCTACATTCAGAATTATTTAAAAATTCCTTGGTGATGAAGGTGGTCGGTGTGACTTGTCCTAGCATGTTGCATGGCGAGACCTTTCTTAACCTATTGGAAAACATGTTTGAGAAAGGGGTCATCCTAGAGTTTACGACAACCACGGTAGTGGTTTCATTGCCAAGAAGGGGGCCTTGCTTGTGTTGATAAGTATCGAGGGATTTCTTTGATCTTTGTTGCTCTTATAATTTTGGTCGCTGTGCTGGTGAAGAGGCTTAACGAGGTTCTTGAGGCTTGTAATTTTTTCACTTCTATGGAGGGACATCATTTTAGTGAGCCTTCTCGATGCATTGAGGTGTATGTTGAAGATTCTAGGGATCCCTACGTTATTCAATGCTTATATTACAAATTTATTAGATGATGGGGTTTCCTCTTTGGGGCTTGACGTACTTGGTATCAGTCTTCTGAAAGGTTTATTGTTTGTAGATGCTATTCGCAGACATTTGAGCTCCGAAGAAGGGTAGGAAGAGCCTTTATGCTTGCCAACACTTTTTATGTTGCACGGGTTTACAATGTTTTTTTTTTTTTTTAAGAAAAGGAAGCTCAAAGATCGTCGAGAAAGCTTACGATTGACGGACCTTTTTGTCCATCGCGATTGACGAGCGTCGCGACTGACTGGGAAAGCTTACGATTGACGGACCTTTTCATCCGTCGCGGTTGACAAAATGCGAGTGCTGGGCTTTGCACAATTGACAGTGCTGAGTCGGCAGAAGGCGTGCGATTGACAGAACGGCTCTTTATCCATCGTGACTGATGGGAGTTGTGGCCTGAGTGTCCATCCTGGGCCTGAGCATCCATCGCGGGCGGGCCAGAGTGTTCATGTTCATCGCGAGCGGGTCAGAGCGTCCGCGACTGAGGGCCTGGGTGTCCATTGCAGGCTTGGGCATCCATCGTGGCTGTCGATCGGGCCTTAAGCGTCTGTCGATCATACATCCAGCACGCACATCCTTCCATCCATCGCTTTCACACGATTGATTAAAGATTTATTTGCTTTCTTTGCGCAGCATGGAAAACGAGGAGGCTGATCACGGACATACATCGCATCCTTTATACATCATGGTTTTCTTGGAGTCGTTAGCACAAACATTTATCTACAAGTGTCAAAACTCGTGGATATTGTTGAAGGGCTCTCCTAGCAGTTCCTTGCACTTTTGCACTCTGCTCCATTTCTGCAATTGATACCTGTGTGGATTGGCAGCGACTCAATTTATTATTCACATGCAAGAAAAGGATGATCTCTTTGTTATCATATGTATGCTTTTGGTTTAGGGAAATGACGATTCTTGAGGGATGTATGTGTTTGAGCTTTGGTGCTTAACGGATATAGGTAGAATAGCTTTACCTCCTACCGACAAGGGGAGGGGAGTCTGAATTGGGTGCGGACAACTATGAAGCGATGCTTGATTGTGGGGTATGGCATTCTCTTTTCGGGAACACATTGGGTAAGCATTTAGGTGTGGAGGTTTGCTCAAAGTCTGCACTTTAGTGCTGTGTCCGGGGCATTTTGAGTATCTCGTTGCATTGGTTCTCTAGGATCAATGGACCATTTACCTTGTGGTAAAAGGTCATGAATACATCTTCTTCGGAAGATGAAGAGGGGAGGTAGATTCTACCCTCTAAGTGGGTTAGCCTCTTGGGGCTCCCATCCCCGATTCAAAAATTCAAGAAATTTCTTTATGTACTTGGGAGGTCTTGATCTACCATGTTCACACATGCTCTAAGCGTCCTAACTACCTATCCCTACCACTATTGGATCCGCTCTGGGATCCACTTGGATTGGACTAGAAACAAATCAGTTCTCCCCATCCATTTCATCTATTATGTTGGGAAAGACACACAAGCCCTTGAATAGACAAGTTGTGTAGAGGCATTATCGAGTCTGGGTGATTATCCATATCTCAAACTAGACTTCATCTACGTTGTCCACCACATTTCTATAGAAATAATTTAAGCAACACAAGAAGTTCTGGCCAAGTACGCCCCTTGGAAAAAAAAAGTTAGTGATGTTGATCATAAGCTGTTCAACAAATTGAGTGTCTCTTTACACGCGTAACATTGGATTGAGGTGTATGTCAAAAGATTATAAATATACTCAAATGGGGTGCTACATATAGTCCATTGCAATTCATAATTTTTAAGTATGTTTTGTTTCTTACAAAGGCATATGGATTATAGAAAATATGCGAACAGAAATAATCGTGAGTCTAATAAAGATTATGAATGAAATATCGGAGCAATGCTTTATTGAGGTATTTGTTAGAAATATGACATCTTTGTGTAATCTTGTCTCTCTTCAAACTACGAATATGGCTATGAATCATGATCGGGGAAAATAGAGTTTGTATTTAAATCTTCTTTTTTGGTGAAAAATTATTAAGTAAATGAAATACAGAAAAAGAAAGGGAATACTAATGTTATGGATAAATTGAAAAATTCGTCTCTTACAATAGAATCTTTATATTTTTGATGAAACATTAACTGAAACGGAAATGAAGAATCGGTTTGAACAATCCTTTGATGTTGAAGTAAAAGGTATAAATAGTAATGCAAGAGCAAAGATAAATTCTTTCATGTTGAAGTAATCTAAGAGCAAATGATAAATCCTTTCATGTTGAAGTAAAAGAAAATGAAGAATCGGTTTGAACAATCCTTTCATGTTGAAGTAAAATATAAATAGTAAAAGGTATAGATTATAATCTAAGAGCAAAAGATGAAAAAGTAAACAAGTATTTCAAAGTTGGATGCTATGGGTCTCAAAGAATGGTAGTTCAACTTAAAATTAATAATCTATATGCGTATGTTTTAGAAAATCGACTTATTTACACAGAAAGGGGAAAATAAGTATGATTATATGATCATGTGAGTCTATTGTATATATTAAGGAAAGATATACATTTTATGTATGGAAAATAAAGGTTGGAAGTAATATTACATCTTTTGACTTGATGCATCTATTTTAGTTGGGGGCTTGCCTTCGAGCGTGTTCTCTTTTTGAGAACATGTCAGGTAGGGCCAAGCCATTTAGGGGGAACATGTCAGGTAGGGCCAAGTCATTTAGGGGGTGCTGAATTCGTTTCAAAGTCCCTCATACTCGAGTGTTGTGTTCAAGGCATTGCGTATCTCACCACATTGGTTCTTAGCTTTGGGGATCAATAGACCACTAGCCTTGTGTTGGAAGGTCACATATACATCTTCACCTAAAGATGAAGTGGTCTAAGTGAGATAGCTCACTTGAGGCCCCCATCCATTTATAAGTCTTTTCGAAAGATAAAGTAGGTGGATAGATTTTGCCTTCCGAGTGGAATAACTAGCTTAAGCGCCCATCCCCAACTCAAAAAAAAAAAAAAAAAAAGTGGAAGTTCACCTTTGAGCTTGGGCTGATTGCTTGATTTGTGCTTTCAGAAATAAAATGATTACAGTGTAGATGGGTCTTAAAACTTGGCACTATAGCTCAAAGTAAAAAGAACTTTGTGATTGTAGTGTAGATGGACCTTAAAACTTGGCAGCATACTTCAAAGTAAAAAGAACTCTGCAACAAACAAACCTGATTACGATGACCAAAGAGGGACAAAAGGATTTGCTGCAATCTTTTGTTTTAATGTAAATTTAATATTGAAAATAAGAAATTATTTTGACAGAAATGTAACCTGGAAACAAAAGAATAAATGATATACTTTCAAATCCAGAACAACAAAAAGAAGGAATTTTGAAATTTGTAGTATCTAGAAAGGGGACTCCTTGAGTTTGATGATTAGAGGAAATACCATAAATACAAAAGTATATACAAAGCCAATACTAGTAGAATAAAACTATGAAGAGAGTAAATTAAATCTATAAAAAGAAAAATTCCTAAGTTATCTTGGACAAATCCTTGGCACATAGGGGGTGTAGTGTGGCTGCTCGCCTCTGGGGGCAGTGGGGTTCGATCCTTCCTCACTTTGGGACATTTGTCAAACTTGTAGGCTTGAGCTGAACTATGGCTTTAGGCTAGTTGAACCGCATGAGGCAGTGCACAATGTATTTCTTCCTTCGGGCTTCGACAATCATATTAAACCTTTGGGTAGGTAATGTACAATCTGGCCTTTGGGCATCCCATGTTGAATTTGACTTGCAGGCATACAAATTGTATCCGGACTTTGAGCATCCACTATTTCTAATGCATCTAACCCTTGCTTTGTGGGATACAGAGGATCCCATGGGTACCAAGCTTGCCTTCACCTGTAATTTCAATCTACTTCAAGCATAGTTGGCCTCAGCTGAACTTCATGCAAGCAAAAAAAGAAGGATACACTTGAAAAAAAAAAGATAATGGAAAGAAATGTAAGAATCCTCTAATACTCCATCGATGTTGAAGTACTTAAATTTAACAAAAGATTGAGCAAGTATCCGTTACACATTTATTGAAAAAAGGACCTTTGTTGCCAATCACGTATTATGCCAAAATATTGATTTAAAAAAAGAATGAAAATTAGCTACACGTGGTCCTATGCTTCGACAATAGTCCCCATTATGATTGGTCGCCACCATTGTAGTTAATAATGGAAGGGAACACCTATTTATTTATGTTTACTAATCGTATGGTGGGGAATTTGTACCTTAGCCAAAACGTTCGGGGACATGCCAAAAATGATAGAAGAGTTTGTCGATAATTAGTAAATCATATTTATGAAAAAAAAACATAGATAAAAACTCAAGCTTTTGGCTTGGTTAGCAAAATGTGACACATTGTCAATCCAATTAAAAACACTTCATATGAAGAATCACTTGTATTACTAGAATTCATGCCCTATCAAGTGGGTCATCCTAACTAGTCATTTCAACAACTATGGATGCAAGTACTAATTTTGGACTGAATAAGTACAATTCGCTTATTAGTGAAGCATGGGCAAATAATTCTACATATTTGCGCAGGTTTCGTTCACGAGCTCAAGGTCACGGGTAGATGATAAAAAAGACCTCTAACTTTAAATTAAGTTAAAAAATTATTAGGAAAAAATAATCACAATTGCATATCACATATAGCGAGTGATATCTACTAGTTGAGCCGAATCGAAGAACAAAAAATTCAATACACAACCAAAACAAAAAGAAACTGAGGACAAAAAAATCATCCACTTGCTTTTCGACTTGGTGTAAGTTAGAAGCAATATTTTTAGAAGCATTATTGTTATTGGTCCACACAAAACAAAAATTATCCACAACTTGAGTTAGAAATAGATATACAATTTTGTTGAAAAATATATAAAAAAAATGTGAAAAATTTTTCGAGTTACGTTGGACATATTGAAATTTGACCAAAAACAGATCTTTTCCAAATAAATGACACACTACAGTCTTTGATTTGCTAATTGAAGAAAAACGTTTTGGGACTACTTAAATGAAAATGGATTTAGGAAAAAATTTAGGGCTCAAAAGTCAAAATATTTGAGTGAACTTAATTACTGTTACTCAATCATATAGAGAACCAAATATTTTGGTTGAACATGTTGATTTGCACTTACAAAAAACAGTTCCTTTTCGACAAGCTACGAAAAAAGTTAAATGAAGTGATTGAAGTATTTCGATGGCAATGCACCACAGTGCGCTCTCCTCGAGAGCTCCATGATGATATCCTCGAAGTACAAAATTGATCTCCAAGCACTCCACACGGTACTCCGCACAAAAGTTGTAGAATATGTAGAAAAACATAGTATACTTCACGATGGCGATGCATCATAGTGCACTCTCCTTCTCGAGAGCTCCATGACAATATCCTCGGGGTAGAAAATCGAGCTCCAAGCACTGTAGTCTATACTCTGCACAGGGGTTGTAGAATACACAGAAAAACACAATACAGAAGGAGCATGAACACAAACTTCTTGGGTGTTACAAATGCCGTCAAACTTATAGCCTGTGGCTAACCAAACCACTATACGTTTTATTAAAGAACGTATACAAAAGTGTCCGGTGGCCATTTGGCTTTTCACATGGACACTAATGATAACAATCTCCCACTAAAGGCCAATATGGCCAAAGTAACTATATTAGAAAAAACGAAGAATGATAAAGAATACCAAAGTGTAAGTATACAAATTATAACCCCCACCTCATGGGCATGTTACACAGTATATAAGTGACAGTATAAGACCAATCAAGTAGCCCCCATCAAGTGACAACAGTGCCAAAGCTATCCTATGGTAGAGCTTTAGTCAAAGCATCTGCTGCCAGGAGAAAGGAGATAAGGAAGAGAGATCACACACACACACACTCTCACACCCAAAGAGGAGCACACACATAGATTGAGGCAAGGAAAAATTATATTTTTCTTCTTCTACCACATAAAAGGAATGTACAAGAATGACCTAGAAAAAACAATACAACAAGTGCAATATATAAGGAAAAGTACATAAAGAACATCCTAATGCTTGCGAATGAGTGAGCTGGCAAGAAATAAATGTGCCATCACTCTCAGTAGATAAATCTAGGGAAGTTCAATGAATTATCTCTGACATATACCGGCATGACCACTATACATGTCAAAGAAATGAAAAAGTGATACATGTCATCCTGAATCATCACATGTTGAGCTTGATATCTCAACACTCCCCCTCAAGCTCAAAGTCACGTCCTCTAATCCAAGCATCTTTCAAAACTTCTTTAGCTTCTCTGCGCCAAGTGCTTTAGTGAAAATATCAGCAACTCTCTCATCTGTTCTTACATAAACAAGATCAATATCACCTACTAATACCTTCTCTCCAATGAAGTGATAATGTACCTCAATATGCTTTGTTCTAGCATGAAAAATAGGCTTCCATGCTAAGTGTATGCTGTTAAGATTAGCACAATAGATGGTGATAGGCTTTTGCACTTCCACACCTAAATATGCAAGAAGCATCTCTAGCCATGATGCCTCACATGCTTCCATTGTAGCACCTCTATACTCAACCTCTGTACTCGACAAAGCAACAGTGGGTTGCTTCTTACTACTCCATGTAATAGCTGCACTCCCAAGTGAGAATAGAAAGCCACCAATAGATCTTCTATCTGAAATGCTACTAGCCCAATCTACATTGGTGTATCCATGAACTTGCAAATCTACACCTACTTCATAAAACAATGCATAATCCAAAGTAACATGCACATAACGTAGAATGCACCTTAGAGCATCCAAATGTGGCTTATTAGGAACCTGCATAAATTGACTTTCAAGTCCAACAATATAGCTTAGATTAGGCCTTGTAATCGTGAGATATATCAAACTTCCCATAATTTTCTTGTACATATTAGCATTTTCCAATGCTTCACCTGATGTAGTATCCAACTTCAAATTATGATCTAATGGCATAGAAATTGGCTTACAATCAGCCATACCATACTTTTGCAACATATTCAAGGCATATTGCCTTTGTGACATCCATATACCTGTTTTTGTATATATAAACTCAATGCCCAAGAGCTAGTGCAACACACCAAGATCTTTCATGTCAAATTCCTACATAAAAAGTTTCTTTACCTCTTTAATGCTTGCTTCATTGTCACCTCCTACAATCAAGCCATCAACATAAATAACCACAATTGTGATGCCATCATCATCCTTCCTTGCATATAATGAAGGATCTACATCACACATAGAAAATCCAATGGTGGTAAAATAATCAACAATCCTTGCATAAATAAGCGACAATCCTTGCATGCCAAGCACTAGGGGCTTGTTTAAGTCCTATAACGCCTTTTGCAACCTGCAAACATATTCTCGGTGCTTTGAATCTTCATATCCTTGTGGCTAGTCCATGTATACTTCTTCTTGTATGACACTTTCGCTTTAGGGATGAATGTTTCCTCATAATCAATGTTATAAGTTTGTGCATATCCTTTTGCTACCAATCATGCTTTGTACCTACTTATGCTACCATCAACATTGTGCTTTACCTTGTAAACCCACTTGCAGACTATGGGTTTCTTTCCTTGTGGCAATGGAACTAGCTCCCATGTATCCTTTCCATAAAGTGCAGCCCTTTCTTCATCCATAGCCTTTTTCCAATCTACATTTCAAATTGCATCTTCAAAACAAGAGGGTTCAACATCTTGTATTACCTTCGTCATGTAGACACAATGATGAGCCATGTAACTATCATATGTCAATCATTGCACTGAATTCTGCATCCTTCCAGATCTTCTTGGTCATGGGTCACTTCTCCTTGTATTATCTACATGTGCCTTTCTTACTCCTGGAGTCTTCACAGAGGGCAATCCAAGATCCTCATCGAGACTCTTTTTTGAACTGCTTGTATCTCCATCAATGTCTTCAAAACCTGTACATGTTTTACTACCAGCGAAAAGCTTTTCTTTAACTTTCTTGGATGTATTTGATGAATTTCTTGGACTAAATTTCCACACAATCTTCCACTCCATGGATTTCAATTGGAACTATTACTCGGTGACGCATCCAATCCACTCAGAACTTGAGATTTTCCACTTGATTTATCAGCATTTTCTTTGTCATTTCGTCCAAGATTCAATCCTTCTTTGGCATCTGCATAGAAGCTTGACATTTCATCAAACACCACATCTCTACTTACCTTCATGTGTCGTGTGAGCAGGTTATAACACTTATATCCCTTTTGCTCAAGGGAGTATCCAATGAAGATGCATTTTTTTGCTTTTGGATCAAGCTTCATTCTCAACTCATCTGGAACATGTACATATGCAATACAACCAAATACTTTCATATGTGGTAAGTTTGGCTTTTTATCTGTAAACTTCTCTTCAGGTGTAACTTGATGTACAACAATAGTTGGAGTTTTGTTCATGATAATACATCAATATGCATAGCTTCTGCCCAATAACAAGGAGGCATATTCTTCTCAACCATCAAAGCTCTTGCTATTTCTTCAATATGTCTATTTTTGCATTCAATAATGCCATTCTGTTGTGGTGTGTACCTGCATGAAAATTGACGTCAAATTCCATGACTTTTAAGGAAGTTGTTGAACTCATTTGACATGTATTCACCTCCTCCATCAGAATTTAATGTCTGAATATATTTTCCTATATTTTTTTCCACCATAACCTTAAAATTCTGGAAGTGAGTGAACACCTCAGTCTTCTCTTTCATGAAATATACCCATACTTTGTGTATGGTCATCAATGAAAGTAACATAAAACGTGCAACCACCCATAGATGTGGTCTTTGTAGGACCCCAAACATCTGTATGTTCTATTTCTAGCACATTCTCACTAGCATGCTTGTCATGCAAAAATGATGCTTTTGACTGTTTACCAAATTGACATGCTGCACATACCTTTAGCATTTTTGCAACTTTGAAATTTGGTAGTCCACTGACAATCTCCTTGTTGGAGTTAGATGTCAACAGAAGCACGCGAACAACATAAGGAAGAAGAAGAAGCTTGGAGCACAACACACAATACTGAATGTATTACCACTAGAATGTACAAAGATAAGTAGCCCATTAGGGCAATAGAAGCATATACAAGCGAGGGAAAAAAACCTCCTAAAGAGGGAAAAAAGTTCCCCAACGATCCTAGAGTGTCCACACACATCACTACCTAAATATATCAACAAATCCCCCCTAGGAGTGATGCGATGAACAAGGAGCTGGCAGTCATGTATAAGGAAGTGCCAAGCTATGTGGAATCAATCCACAAAAGGAAGTATGCCCAAAGCTTTGTGGAAAGCTTCAAACTTCTCCCTAGGCAGAGCGTTCGTAAAAAGGTCTGCAATGTTCTCCTGCGTGGGCACATATGCCAAGCTGATCTCTTGAGCAGAGAACCTCTCCCTCACATAATGATAATGCACCTCGATGTGCTTAGTCTGAGCATGGAACACAGGGTTCCTTGCAATTGCCAATGCACTTTGATTGCCAGTGAAGATGGCGGTGGTAGAAGGCAGACCAACACCCAAATAATCCATAAGGCGTTTGAGCCACACACACTCAACATCACTGTGAAACCTACCCTATACTCAACCTCACAACTAGAAGTGGCCATAGTAGGCCGCTTCTTCCTCAACCAAGGTATACATGAGCTACCAAGAATGAAGCAGAAACCACTGGTGGACACACGAGTGTCATAGCAACCAACCCAATCACTTAGAAAAAGCATGAAAATCTAGCGGTAGTGATCCCCCCTTGGGATAAAACAATTTAAGTAGCTGGGTAAGACACAAGTAGCGAAAGATGCGCATAACTGCCTCCCACTACTTGACACCTCGACATAAATCTACTCATCTGTGAGACAATAAACTGAATATCTAGTTGAGTAATGCATAAGTAAATCAAGCATCTAACAACCTACTGCTAGAGAAAAACATCAAATGCATCTCCAGCATCATGAAGACTCAATCGTAAACCTATTTCCATAGGAATGGTAATAGGCTTACAGTCTTCAAGGCCAAAATGCTGCAATAATGTGTCAATATATATCGTTTGACACAAAGCCATTCCACCATCAACTTGCATAAATTGAATGCCAAAATAGTGATGGAAATGCCCCAAATCAGACATCTCAAATGAGGCATGCAAATCATCCTTAAAATCAACAATATACATGTCATGAGGACCAGTGAATAGCATGTCATCAACATATACCACAATGATTACAAGCACATCATTAGCACACTTAACCTATAAGGTGATTTCAGTTGGACTGTTCTCAAAACCACGTGCAATAAAATAGGCATGTATCTTTTCATATCAAACATGTGGTGCTTGCTTTAAACCATATAATGCCTTCTTTATTATGCACAGCTAGTTTTCATGCCCTTTTTGCACAAAGTCACAGGGTTGAAAAATATACACTTCTTCATGCAAGTCACCATTCAAAAAAGTTTTTTTAATGTCCAACTGATGTACTTTCCAACCATGATGAGCTGCAAGTGCCAGATGCTATGAACAGTAGTCATTTGGCAAGTAGGAGCAAAGGTTTCATCAAAATCAATGCCTCTTTCCTATGCATAACCCTTTGCAACAAGCCTAGCTTTATACTTGTCAGTTGTTCCATCAGTTTTATGCTTCAACTTGTATACCCACTTAGTGCCAATGGCCTTCTTGCCAAGAGGCAAGTCACATAAAGACAAGGTACCATTCTTCATTATAGCATCATATTCAGGTTGCATAGGAGCCATCCAATTTTCTGAATTTTGTGTTTCTTCAAATGAAACAGGTTCATTCTCATCATAGAGACTAGACGTAGCCATAGCATAGCAATTTGATGCAAAAAAGGCACTACCAAAGCCTGATCGAGTACGATATGACAAAGGTGCATCTAATTTGCTATCACACAAAGTATGCACCAACCATTTTGGCAGAGTTTTTGCCTGGTCAATATCAACTCTCTCATCAACAAGTGCATCATGTAAATATGCATCAGAAATGGAATGATCTGCATCATCACATGAAACTTGCAAAGGCTAAGAAGTTGCCTCATTAGGACCAGCACTAGATTGTCCACCTGTAAAAAGAGGTAGCAAAGTGTCATACATGTGTTTGGAGCTAATAAATGTCTCCTTAGTACATGAAAGCAATGGCTGAATATCATCTTCCACAAAAACAACATCACGGCTAACCAAAATGCGTTTAATCTATGGATGACAGAGAGAATAGCCTTTACTTTCAGAACTATACCCAACAAAAATACATTTTACTGCTTTATCATTCAATTTTTTGCGATGTTATTCACGCACTAATGCATATGCCACACAAAAAAAAACACGTAGATGAGCAACAAATGGCTTGCGACCATGCCAAGCCTCATATGGAGTGATAGGCTGCAGTGCTTTAGTGGGACACCTATTAAGTACATATGCTGCACACATGACAACCTCAAGCTAGAAACTATGTGGCAAAGCCTGACTCTTGACCATACACCTCACCATCTCCATAAGTGACATGTTCTTTCATTCAACAACTCCATTTTGTTGAGGTGTATATGGCACTGTACACTGATGTTTTATCCCAAGTTCAGCCAGACATGCATTAAAGTTAGAAGACATATATTCCCCCCCTCGATCAGAATAGAGGGTGCCCATTTTACAAGCTGACAGATTTTTAGCAAAAACGAGAAATTGTTTAAAGCACATAAACACTTCGGACTTTGCCTTCAATGGATATACCCATGCATGCCTAGAAAAATCATTGATGAAAGTCACAAAGTAAAGATAGTTCCCAAAAGAAGGTGTTTGCATAGGACCATAGACATCACAATGTGCAAGCTGCAATTTCTGCGTAGCCCAAACTGAACCATCTTTTGGAAAGGAAGAACGCTGCATTTTGCCCAAAATACAGCCTTCACATACATGTTTACCGGGTGCCTCAAGTTTCGGAAAAGAGGACACCATTTCAGATTTCTGTAGACATAGCAGACTAGCGAAATTCAGATGACCAAAGCGTGCATGCCAAAGCTTTGCATCTGAGATAGCCTGAGAATCATGTACTGTACATGCCAAATCATTTACAGATCTTTCTTAGTCTATGAGCTTATACAACCCACAACATAAAATGCCAAAAGCAATAATGACATTGCCATTTGATAGATCATGAACTATATGTTTGTTTTCAACAAATTTCACAACCAAGACAATCTTGGCTAATGCAAAAACTGATAACAGATTTTTCTTGATCCCTAGTACAAACAAAGCATCTGACAAAGTGAAAGAACTACCATCAGCAGTAGTCAAAATGATCTTACCAACTCCCATAACAGGATAGGAGGAGTCGTTGGCGCATGTAACAATATTCCCTATAGGGGCAGGCTGAGTGAAGAGAAGAAATTGCGTTGCGGGGTAATATGTTTGGTCGCCCTACTATCAAAGTACTAAACATCTGAGTCTACTGCAGACATGCACTACTCATGAGAAGATGGGTCAAAACTGCAAACAGTAGTAAACGTCCATTCTTCTTCATGCATAAGATTAGTAGACTCTATTTTTGGTGTAGAGGCCTTTGCAACAACGACGGCCTCTTTCTTCTTTGCCTCTTTAGCATCCAATTTTGGACAACTCTTGATGACATGATCATTTGCTTTACAGTATTTGCAAAATAGTTTTTGCTTTTCTGATTTCTTCTCATCTTTGTGTAGCATTTGCAGATTTCTCCTTACTAGTAGAAGAGCTCCATTTACCTTTGCCATTCTGACTAGCCATGAAGGCTTGATCTGCAACATGCGTAATAGACCTGTTTTGCCTAGACTGATGTTCTTGCAATAGAATAGAGACTAAATCCTCAAATGACAAGGCATTTGGATTTCCTTCCATCATCAAACAAAGAGTAGAAGCAAAACTCTTATATGAGTTAGGAAGACCATTAAAAACGGTCTACACAAGTGAGCTATCCGATATAACTTCATGAGCAGAAATCAACTGTTCTTTCAAATCCTTGATCTTTGTGAGAAAATTGTCCAATGAATCACCTTCATTCATGTGCTCACTCTCTAATTGTTTTTAGAGGTAAGCAACCCGAGCCTCATTCCTAGCCTGGTACAATATGGTAAGTGTATCCCAAGCATCCTTTGCTGTTCTGCAAGAGCAAATGTGAGGAATGATGGCATGTTTGATAGAGAAAGCTATCAATGCATGTGCCTGAGCATCTTTGCCATCCCAACAAATTTGCTCTACATAGCAACAAAAATAGTAGCACGAATAGGAATCTACAAAATATCATCATCTTCAACACCATCTCCATCAACTCCAGCACTTGTATTTGTAGTACCTGCATTTGTAAGTGTAAGAGGACGTCTTTCAACACCCTGTACAATATTCCATAGTCCTTTTATGACCAATACATGATGCATCATATAAGCCCATAATGGGTAGTTGGTACCATCCAACTTATCCTCAACAATCAACATACAGAATACATCACTACTTTCAACCATGGCCAGTGACTAAAATACCTTGATGCAAAAAATTGACTGTATCTCAAAAAGTTGAACAGAACTTCCCATAAAACTTTTGCAAAACTTGTGCAGACTTCGAGATGCTTATATTGGCGAATGGAAATTGGTATATACCTTTGGCACAAAAAGGCAAAATAGCATGCATAAGCGCTATGATATGTAAGCCGTCGGATTGGCAATTGTAAATCTTTTTCTTTTCATATTCTGCACGAACGGAAAGGTTGTTGCGTAGAGTTGTATCCATTTATAAATTAATGAAAGGACGCTTTGGTAACAACCAGAAGAATCGCCAGATTGTCTGTCTGGGTGATTACATTCTGTGGAGTTCTGTTGTGTTGCGTTGGAGAAACTGGGTGGTAAGATTATCTACCTTAATGATGCATGCTTAGAACATATAGGGCTCAAGGACATGGTGTCAAACGGTATATCTCTTATGTAATCAACTTAAATGGGATCACCATTCTATGCAAAGGAAAATGACGATGCGAGTTATAATTCTCCCTACATTGTGTAGATTTTCTCCATTTGGTTCTACATTTGAAATGATTTATACGAGTGATTGAAAATTTCCCTGAATGGCAAAAGATGATAGTCGTTTGAGGAGTTGGAATCAACTTTGCAAATGATTTACATATTAGAGCTTTTGTGAAAAGATATGACTCAACTGAAACTTTGGGCGTGGTTTTTTTTCTCTTGATGTCTCGTAGAGCTATGCTAGGGAGCAAAGTTCTCGGTCTGGCCAAGATTTCTTTATTGGTGGTGTCGCATAAAAATTGGTGAACGACCGTGGATACATAATACTGAAAAACCCATGTTTTGCAGATTATTACATGTCTATGTTGAGGGTTCATGCTATTCAAAATGCACATGAACTGTAGGAAAGGGTACTCTTTGAACTGTACAAAGCTTTGGATATCAATAATTGCAGCTCATGGTCATTCAAAGGCAGCCTCAAGTTCTAAGTCTAAAAACAAATCAAACTCTCTCTTTTGTCAAATGGGGTGTTTGATACATTTTAATGTCTTCACTTTGATACTTTGAACTGCAATTTTGAAGTACAAACAGAGCCGATTTCTTGTTCTAGGCATTGCAAGATACGAATTCTGTATGCAACACTTCTAGATTTTATGCACAATCTATAGAGATTACTTCGTATGTATCTTGGAGTACCTCATTTAGAGTTGCCCAAAGCATTTGAACTGAAAGGTAAGACAAAGGAAAAGGGAGCCGAAGTGATTGAGAGTGAGTGAGGTAGAGGAAAAAGAGGGAATGACAATGTGGAGATGGGCGAGAGCAAGAGGGTGAATGCATGTGTATGAGTAAAAGGGAGTGGGAGTAAAGCGTGAAGGAGAAGAAAGAATGAGAACAAAGGTGGTGGTTGTGTGAAGAGGTAAGAAAGGTGGAAAAGATATTGTGTGCGTATGTATATATGGGAGTACAAGAGTGAGTACATGTGGGGATAAAAAAAATGTGTGTGAGTCATGGTATGTAAGCACTAGGGTGATGATGTGTTAGTGCGTGCATGCATTGGGGAGGATTGCCTAGGTGCATGTTCGAGTAAGAGTTTCTAAGGGTGAAAGTGAGATGAGTGGATTGGAAGGGAGGGAGAAAGGGGGCAAGTGGGAAGGTGTGAGTGTGCCTTAGGGGACGAAAGTATTGGTAGGGTTGTGATTGAGTAAGTGTGCGAGGGAATGAGGGTGGGAATTGGATGGGTATATGGATGGATGCATTAGTGTATATGTGTGAAGGATGCATAAGAAAGAGAGCAAGTAGGTGTGTGTAGGATTACATGTGAGGGTAAGAGAGGGGAAGAGGAAAAAGCATGAGCCTGTGAAAGTGTGTGTGAGAAATTGAGTGCGTGCAAGTGAGAAGGCACGACGGAAGATGCATGAGAGTGGGTGTGCATGAGGAGCAGATGTGAGTAGGGAGAGAGTGTGGTCGCGAAGACCAACCACCCAAGTTTGGCTTTGGTAGGCTTATCTCTTGGGCTCCCATCTCTCCACCTATTCCAAAACACTAAATGCCTTTCTCCTCATTCCCTTCATTGTTATGCATTACAAAGCTGGAAAAAATATCATTATCTTTATCTGCTTCATCATCACACCCGTTATATGCATCAAATATGGGTGTGGTAACATCACACAATATGAAATCATGTGTGGTTGTGGCTGCCATGGGAGTATGTAGATGTGCATCATCAATGCATTCCTTTTCACTCAAAGCATCATCCTCACAATACGCATCAAAGATAGGTAAAGAATTGGACGGAAGCGAAGGTATTATGATCATGAGAAATCATAGGTTCCTTTTGAAGCAATGAAGCATCATGCATAATTTCAATGTCTTTCTTAATTGAAGCATAGAGATGGATCAGTATTATCATGTATTGTTTTGTTATGAGAAATTGTATGTCCATCATCACAAAGAGGGAAAAAGGATTGATTACTTGCATTGTGTGCACACTTGGTAGCAAAATCATGTCCACACATAGCATGTGTGCAATTCTTATCATTAGGTGCAATTATATCATCATCCAAATTTATAGCAATGAGGTGGAATGACTTTATTTCCATGCATATCCTTAACATGTGCACATATATCATCATCAATCAAAGTCATATCATTATGTGAAATATTATTATCACAATGTGCACATTCATGTGGAATCTTATGTTCAATATGTGTAGAGGAGAGATGGCACCATCAAGCATATGTGCATCACGTGCATCATTTTTCTCACTCAAGGGCAAAAAGGGGGGTAAATTATCATACAATATATAAGTGATGTTTTTTATCTTATTCATCAACTTATCACAACATGCTATAAATCTATCAAGTGATCTAGGGAACATGCATACATTATTCCATAACATGGGGATGGCTCTAAGATCCTTTCTTCCTTGAAGCAATGCATTTTTTTAATGTGCGGATATTATGAAATAAAGTAGTGCCATTATCATACCTAATCTTTTTCAAGCTCTCATCATATAAAGTAAGAAAATTTAGTATATCTCGTGTACATAACGGTGCACATCCCCCTAAACATGTGCATATATGAAATGGACAATGCACGATGGTGTGATCATTATAATCACACAAAATGCATGACAAACTCATCGTATTTGTTCATATAATAAAAAATCAAATACTTTATTCATGTGGGCTTGTTCCACTCGGCATGCCAAGTGTTAAAGGGTAAGTGTGGGCCCATCCTTAACATGAAGATACATAGATGCATATCTTACACAGATAGGCATTAGGTGACAAATGAGAAAGATGAGAGGAAGACATACCCAACGTTTAGAGGCACCACGACTTGCAAACATATGCCTTCTTTTTATTAACCAAGCCCCTTTATTTATACATTAATGGAGTATCCTTTCGAAGGGGGTCACACCTTCTCATGGTAACCCTTTGGCAAGATTTCAAATAGTTTAGTCCATGCATTTTAATGAGAACTTCCAACCACAGCTTAATGCCCATCTAACAATGTCCTTCCCTTTTAGTAGTTGAGTTTGGGATCTAGTTTGTTCAAGGTGCGCTCCCACCATGGATTCATAGAGGTTTGGAATCCCAATGGGATTCTCAGTAATTTGAAGATATGATGAGCAAGCATTTTATTATGTTGTTCAAGGACAATTAAGATTCTTTTGAACCATGTTTTCATGGTTGTTAAATGTTCATTGACTTCTTTTTTTCATCGATTGAATTTGACACCATCCATTTCAATGGAAAAGAAGGGGTCAAAGAAATACCTTGCCTTATTGATCGTCAAAGAAAGAAGCAAGAAGATAGGGTATTTTTATGTTAGCAAACATGTAGCTAATTAAATTGAAGATTGTGGAAAACACTAATGGAAATGCATAGGTTTCCGAAGCATACTATAAAAAGAGTAGCTTTGAAGTATGCCACTTTGATTGGGTAGATGTATATGGGATGCATATGATGAGTATGAATCCTTGTTTTCATTCTTTAGTTGAGTATTATCTCAATGTTGTGCTATGGAGATTTGTTAGTGGATCATTCCCTCAGGTACTAATGATGTTTATGTTTGGTGGAAGTATTTCTTATTTGTGCATGGTCTACATTGCCACAAAGATAAATTGATATGGATTATTTTCATTGATAATGTTGAGCAAATTCATTTAGGATTCCAAAATTTGCAGCAAAGTGAAGCATACATGAAGCATGATTATATGAAGTATGATGAAATGAAGCATGTTGAGCATGATAAAGTGAAGATTGAGGATGTTCGACAAAGCATATGGTTTCTTATCACATTGTATGACTCAGTGTTATGGAGTCAAATTCATATTTTGTATCCCATGAGATGGCTTCTGATGTATCTCAAGATGTATTCACAAATGATGAATTTCATCCTTTGTAAAGATTGTATATGATGATAAGGGATCATCCAACCAGTTTTTGCATTCTCATATAGAATGCATATTTTAGGAAGGGAAGCTTGTTATATATATGAGGAGTAGATTGTATATCTTGACATACTCCCAAGCTCTGAACTTTGCCCCTCATATATGTAATTTGTACGGAATTATATGGGCATTGTTTTAGCTTCCATACCATGGATTTGGGCCATACACTTTAGTTGGTGGATAATGCTTCATAGGGTAGAAGCATTTAGAAAACCTAGAACATTGATAAGCACTGTGTGGGATTCGAATTCACCATGCGTGCTAGTGTTATATGGGCATTAAGTTGTGGTTGGAAGTTCTCATTAAAATGCATGCTCTAAGGTCTATTTGAAGGCTTGCCAAAGGGTTACCATGAGAAGGTGTGAACCCCCTCCAAAAGGGTACTCCATTAATGTAAAAATAAAGGGGCTTGGTTAATTAAAAAAAAGGGCGCATGTTTGCAAGTCGCGATGTCTCTGAATGCTGGGTATGTCTTCCTCTCATCTTTCTAATTTGTCACCTAATGCCTGTCTATGTATGATATGAATCTATGTATCTTCCTGTTAAGGATGGGCCGTGCTTACCCTTTAACAGTGCTCAATGGGGTGGGTACAGCCCTAGTTATTAATATGTTTCCAATCACATCAGTGATCTATTTCCTCTTCCTCTCTAAACAGTGCAAATTATGTGAAGATCCCTTGAGGTGAAAAAGATGTCACGCAACAATGGAAGTCGTCGGACACCTCTTTTTTTCTTGCTCGAAGAGGGAAAAGTTCTGGTACAATGTGACTTTTTCAAGTTGCATGTTAGAATGTGCATAGATGTAAAAAGGGAAACATCTGTGGGTGAATTTTCAAGGGGATGAAATTCAGGATGGGGAAACAGCACCAGCAGTCTTGGCTGACAACTAATCTAAATGTCTTTGCAGGGCATGTTCTATAGCAAAGGAAATGCATTGCCATTTTACAAAGAGAGAATTGATAGGCTTGCATACAACCCCCATACACCAATGTTTTTAGACACTTGTTCACATCCACACACAATGAAAGGTTATAGTGGACAATTTCTCAGCATGTCTTTTGTTATTCAGTTAGACTAACAGGTTTTCATAACCATTTCTTGTGTTGAATCCATGATGACAATAAATTTTTCCATCATCCATTTCTTATGCCTTGATTAGTTGCAATTTGCAATCACATTGGCATAGAATTTTGGTTATGCAAATTTTATCGTATCTCCATAGTTCGATTTGAAGATATCACTATTTGGCATCCTCACAATAAATCTAGAAATTTTTTTGGGTAAACCATTAGAGATCAGTATTGCATGAATACCAAGAGAAACCATTGACCTGAGGATGGAGGTCAATCAGAGATGTTTGCCATTGAACCCAAGAATTCAGGCCAAATTCGACACACAAAAGCCTGCGTTCTCCCATATTCTCTTTTTTGCCCTTGCCCATGATTGGATGTTATTATGCAGTGAGTTCCCATATTTCTTAAATCTGGGCCGACATTTTGTAGAAGCATTCAGTGGTCTTCCTAAAGTGCCCCTGAAATTCTTCCTTATACAAGTGTTGATTGTATGAAACAGGTATTCGTTAAATGCAACATCTCCTGAGTCAAATCAGATTGTCATGCACATCATGAGAAGTAAGAGATTCACTAGACACTCTAGCCTCATCTCACATTAGCCATATTTACATCATCAAGCACAATGATCATTATTGAATAAATCACAAATGAAGACTGATACATTCTCAATCTACTCGAAGAAGATATATACATCTATATATGAAAGTTGAAACTGTTCCATCTCATCTCTCTTTGTTTTTGGTCTGATGGCCTGAGTATTTGAAACTGTTCTATCTCATGTCTCTTTGTTTTTAGTCAGATGGCCTTAGCTTTTCTTAGTACCTGATTTTTTTAAGCGAGCTACAGTTATGGTCTGCCTTTCCAAAAAATTGTCTCTTCGTACTCATAAATAGTTCTGCATTCTCAATGCCAAGAGTGTAAAGAATATTTCCTCACGAGCAGTAATAAGCCCTGCAGGATCGTATACAGATGGCCCTCATACCTCAAAGAAATCATGATAAATAACATGATTATTTCTCAAAAAATAATAATAGGAAAAAGTTACAAAAAGAAGGAGATTAAGCACCCTTTACATGGACTCCTCCACTAACCTGTAGTCTGATGTAAATACATAATGATCATTTGATCTTCAATAACTGCACCTCAAAAAGCAAGGGCTCTTTGCTGTGGGAAAGCAGGCTTCTCTTTGGTCCAAACTAGAAAAAAGAAAACTCAAATGAGCTCAATCCTATGTACAGGATAAAACTGCTCGGATGATTCAGAAATCAGTCAGTCCAACATTTGCAATCAGCTGCAGTCAAATCTTGCTAGTCATAGCAAACACATATCAACATAGCAGCACTCTAAAAAAAAAAAATGTCCAACAAAAAATATCACTGAGTAATAAACGACACACACAAAACTCTCTGCAAGCCTTGAAAAAAATTGCAGGGATCCAAAGTAACATAGTTATTAATGTCTGACTAGACTAAGATGGTATCACCAAATCAAAATGCAACAAACAGCACAATCTTTCAAGGTGGACAAACGATGCTACATCAGCATGCAAGCTTCTCTGCCAAGTTATTAATATCAGGGTTGCTTCATATGGATCGCATGATGCATGGAAACAAATGGCCAAATAAGACAGATAGAGCTGCGATCGAACACCCCAAGTTACAATCACACAGGCTAGAGAATTATGTGGTTCACAGTGCACATATGCAGAGTGGAATAAGATTATACAACATTCCATAAGGTGAGTATGAAGCACGCCATATGCAGAGCTAGGACCTAGAAAGATATCCTGCCAAATACCTCCCCTCTTAGGCACACAAAGCAACTTAGAGTCTGGCACACCCGGAGTGACTCATATAACAGATACAGCAAACAGACAGACAATCAAACCCAATTTACCAATAGTAGTTTTGAGAGAGATTAGAGAAATCAATACTTCACACCACATGGACATCGACTCAAAGAATATCGTATTAATATCAGCACAAAACAGTCTCCAGCATCAAGGGGGGAATCAGAAGACATTCACAACATCACAAGTCCACCGCATTTCATGCTGCATTGCACATTAGTTTAGTTCTCCCTGTACACTCCAACCTTAACACTGAGTCTGCGTACCTTCCCCATCCATGTGTAATATGAGAGTTCCATTTATCTAGGATTTTTTCAATTCAGATCATTTGCTTTCTTCCAGCATCACTATTTATTAGTGGCTCAATCACTC
>CM035408.1:210557010-210589510 GCA_020310875.1 Ceratopteris richardii
ATGGTCAAGAGTCAGGCTTTACCACATAGTTTCTGGCTTAAAGGTTGTCATGTGTGCAACATATGTACTAACAGGTGTCCCACTAAAGCGCTGCAATCTATCACTCCATATGAGGCTTGGAATGACCGCAAGCCATCTGTTGCTCATCTGCGTGTTTTTGGTTGTTTGGCATATGCACTAGTGCCTGAACAACATCGCTGAAAATTGGATGATAAAGCAACAAAATGTATTTTTGTTGGCTGCAGTTCTGAAAGTAAAGGATATCGTCTGTATCGTCCACAGACTAAACGCATTCTCGTTAGCCGTGATGTTGTCTTCTTGGAAGATGCTATTCAGCCATTGCTTTCATGTACTAAGGAGACATCTTTGTAGGGTACAGTTCTGAAAGTAAAGGATATCGTCTGTATCATCCACAGACTAAACGCATTCTCGTTAGCCGTGATGTTGTCTTTCTGGAAGATGCTATTCAGCCATTGCTTTCATGTACTAAGGAGACATCTGTTAGCTCCAAAGACATGTATGATACTTTGATTCCTCTTTTTACAGGTGGACAGTCTAGTGCGGGTCCTAATGAGGAAACTTCTCAACCTTTACAAGTTTCATATGATGATGCAGATCATTCCATTTCTGATGCAGATTTACATGATGCACTTGTTGATGAGAGAGCTGATATTGAGCAGGCAAAAACAATGCCAAAATTGAGAGAGTTTCATATTGAGCAGGCAAAAACAATGCCAAAATGGCTAGGGTTGACTTTGCGTGACAGCAAATTAGATGCACCTTTGTCATATCGTACTCGTTTAGGCTCTCATAGTTCCGCCTTTGCATCAGATTGCTATGATATGGCTGCGTCTAGTCTCTCTGATGAGAATGAGCCTGTTTCTTTGATGAAGCACAAAATTCAGAAAATTGGATGGCTGCTATGCAATCTGAATATGATGCTATAATGAAGAATGGTACATGGTTTTTATGTGACTAGCCTTCTAGCAAGAAGGCCATTGGCACTAAGTGGGTATACAAGGTGAAGCATAAACCTGATGGTCAGTTGACAGGTATAAGGCTAGGCTTGTTGCAAAGGGTTATGCGCAGGAAAGAGGCATTGATTTTGATGAGACCTTTGCACCTACATGCCGTATGACTACTGTTCGGAGCATTTGTGCACTTGCATCATCGTTGGAATGTACATCAGTTGGACATTAAAACAACATTTCTGAATGGTGACTTACATGAAGAAGTGTACGTTTTTCAGCCTTGTGGCTTTGTGCAGAAAGGGAATGAAAACAAGGTGTGCAGGTTAAAGAAGGCATTATATGGTTTAAAGCAAGCACCACGTGCTTGGTATGAGAAGATACATGCCTATCTGGTTGCACATGGTTTCGAGAACCGTCCAACTGAAAGCACCTTATATGTTAAGCGTGCTAATGATGTGCTTCTGACCATTGTTGTCTATGTTGACGACATGCTGCTCACTGGTCCTATTGAGAAGCATATTGCTGATTTCAAGGCTGATTTGCATGCCTCATTTGAGATGTCTGAGTTGGGGCATTTGCATCACTATTTGGGCATTCAGTTTATGCAAGTTGATGGTGGAATGGCTTTATGTCAAACAAAATATATTGACACATTATTGCAGCGTTTTGGCCTTGAAGACTGTAAGCCTATTGCCACTCCTATGGAGACACGTTTACGATTGAGTCTTCATGATGCTAGAGATGCATTTGATGTTGTTCTCTATCAGCAGGCTGTTGGATGCTTGATTTACTTATGCATTACTCGGCCAGATATTCAGTTTGTTGTCTCACAGATGAGCAGGTTCATGCATTGCCCAGGAGTCATGCATTGGAAGGCGGTTAAGCGCATCTTTCGCTACTTGAGTGGTACTCGGCTACTTGGGTTGTTTTATCCAAAGGGGGGATCACTACAGCCAGATTTTCATGCTTTTTTTGACTCAGATTGGGCTGGTTGCTATGACACTCGTGTGTCCACAACGGGTTTTTGCTTCATTCTTGGTAGCTCATGTATATCTTGGTTGAGCAAGAAGCAGCCTACTGTGGCCACTTCCAGTTGTGAGGCTGAGTATAGGGAAGCTTTCACAGCGACTGTTGAGTGTGTGTCGCTCAGATGCCTTATGGCTGATTTGCGTGTTGGCCAGTCTTCTGCCACCACCATCTTCACTGACAGTCAGAGCGCATTGGAAGTTGCGAGGAACCCTGTGTTCCATGCTCGCACTAAGCACATTGAGGTGCATTATCACTATGTCAAGGAGAGGTTCTCCATTGGGAGATCAGCTTGGCATATGTGCCCATGCAGGAGAAAATTGCAGACCTTTTCACGAAGGCTCTGCCTAGGGAGAAGTTTGAAGCTTTCCGCAAAGCTTTGGGCTTACTTCCTTTTGTGCAATGATTTCCACATAGCTTGGCACTTCCTTATACATGAGTGCTAGCTCCTTGTTCACCGCATCACTCCCAGGGGGGATTTGTTGATATATTTAGGTAGTGATGTGTGTGAACACACTAGGACCGCCGGGGCACTTTTTTCCCTCTTTAGGAGGTTTTTTCCCCCGGCTTGTATATACGCCTATTGCCCTAATGGGCTACTTATCTTTGTACATTCTCTAGTAATACATTCAGTGTTGTGTGTTTGTGCTCCAAGCTTCTTCTTCTTCCTTGTGTTTTTCGCGTGCTTCCGCAGACATCTATCTCCAACACAAAGAAACACACTATGTACTTTGGAGCATCAAGGAGAATGAGTCGATACAAAAGAGATAGGTTCGCGGGTCGACTAGCTCAAAAAAACTTACTATCTATGGAAGAGACAATGAACTTCAAATGCCCATAGCAACCAGCGTGATTACAATTAGAAAAAATCCTTTCATGGGAGTGATACACATAGAGTTGAGTGTATAGAATGCACAAAAGTATAAGGAATAAGCAAAATATGCTATAGGAATGAATGAGACATTCACCGGTGGTACTTTCTATTTTTCGGAAATACGGAGAGATTGACCATGAGACAGAAAAACTCAGATTTCTCCCAATCTATTGAACCAAATGCTATGAAAATTTATAGGCATAAAGTAGACACTAATACCTTTCCAATGAACCATCTTGAACTCAATTTGGAGCTCTGGAGAGAGAGCAAGAGCCTCTGCAAGATTACTGTTGGCGAAGAAGATGATGCAGAGAATTGAAGGAGCAAGACAATGATGGTCACAAATGTATGTATATTGCTTCCATGTAATGTACAAGTGATTTCAAGTCTTTATATAGACTCTAGGAGTGTTGCACGACTTCTACAAGTGAAGTTTGAATTCAAATGAAGGTGGGAATGGTTGTTGGAAGGAATCAATTCACTTTCCTACAATCTAGGAAAAGTGAAGATCTAGGTTGATCTACTTTTAGGTGATTGATTGCTTGATTGAATGAAGCTTCAACCACCACAAATTCGTGGGATATGGGCTTTATCTTTCTACCTTTACATGTGTAAAGCTCAAGGCTTTTACAATGGTAAATGAACCATCAAAAATCTCTCAAAAAATACAATAAATGAGCATACGAAAAAGAACTCTCCAACAGATATTCTTCTAACGTGATAGCCTTTGATGTAGATCAAATCCACCTCAAGCATAATGTAAGCTTGATGTTCCTACAGCTCCCCCTCAAGCTAAAGTATGTTTGAGTGTTCATTCTCTGATAGGTTGAATACCTGCCATAGCTTTGAATCTACAAAGCTTTATTCCATCAAGTGCCTTCGTCATCATATCTTCTACTTGTTTTTCACTTGGAATTAAAGAAATGTCAATCTCCTTTGCCATGAGCTTCTCCCTTATGAAGTGGTAATGGACTTCTATGTGTTTGGTTCTCACATGGAAAATAGGATTTTTCGCTAGATGCATGGAACTTACATTATCTCCAAATATGTGAGGTTTGGAACTCACAGTCCCAAATCTGTATACAATGCTTTTAAACATATTGCCTCTTGAGTTGCTATGGTCAAGCCTCTGTACTCTGCTCCAGTTGAGGATAAAGCAACTGTTGGTTGCTTCTTGGAACTCCATGACACTGGCTTCGAACCTACAAATGATAAGTAACCAGATGTACTTTTTCTATCATCCTTAGCTCCTTCCCAGTCTGCATCTGAGTAGATTTTGATATCAAAATCTGAAGAGTAAGGATAGAATATACCTTCGTTGATTGTACCTTTGAGATACTTAAGTACTCTCTTAGGTGCATCCATGTGTGGTCTTCTCGGTGAGTGTATGAACTGACTAAGCACTCCCACACTATATGAGATGTCTTCCCTTGTATGAGTAGCATATATCAAGCTACCTACCAAGCTTTGATATTCTTTTAGGTCTTCAATTTTCTCACCTTCATAAACACTAAGTTTATGATTCATCTCCAAAGGTGTACCTGCAGGTTTAGTGTTCTCCATTTTGAACTTGAGAAGAAGATCCTGAATGTATCTTCTTTGAGTCAAATACATTCCTTCATCTGTGTATATCACCTGTATACCTAAGAAATATGTGAGCTCACCTAGGTCACTAATTTTGAACTCCTCTTTCATGTGTCTCTTGATCCTTTGAATGCCATTTAGATCATCTCATGTCACAATATTATCATCTACATATACACATAGATAGATAACCTCATTGTGATCCCTTTTGATGAATAGAGAAGTATCTGAGCAGCTAGCTTTGAACCCTTGATCTTGAAGATATGTAACCAACCTGTAATTCCAAGCTCTAGGAGCTTGTTTCAATCCATACAATGCTTTCTCAAGTCTGCAAACATAAGATGGATGATTAGGGTTTTCAAAACCTGGTTGTTGTGATATGTATATCTCTCCAACCTCTTGCATCATTGCTTTGCCTCTTGACTTCCATAGCTTGTAATCCTTTTCTCTTTCATCTTGGTCATCATTTGTATCACTTCTTGGATCCTGGACCTGTGTATCATGCTTGCTTCCTAATTGAAAAGAGTTAGAATCACGATCATATGGTAGTGTTACCTTTTGTTTGTCTTCATCATACCAAGACTTGTGTTCTTCAAACACAACATCTCTACTTGTAGTGAATTGCTTGGTTGAAGGATTGAAGAACCTGTAACCCATCTCAGTTGAATCATATCCAATAAACACTACCTTTGTTGCCCTTTCATCTAGCTTACCTCTTATTTGTGATGGTACATGAACATAAGCTAAACAACCAAAAACCTTGCAATGTCCAAGACTAGGTTTTCTTCCATGCCATGCTTCATAAGGAGTCATACCTTGAAGTGATTTGGATGGTAGTCTATTGACAAGGTACACCGCAATTGAAATAGCTTCTGCCCATAGATAATGTGGCAACTTCTTCTCTTCAAGCATTGTTCGCGTTGATCCAACCAGTATCTTGTTTCTCCTCTCTGCAATTCCATTTAGTTGAGGAGAGTACCTAGTAATCACTTCCCTTTTGATACCTTTGTCCTGCAAGAACTCATCAAACTCTTTGGAGAAGTATTCTCCCCCTCCATCAGATCTAAGCTTCTTTAGTGATCTACCTGTATAATTCTCCACATGTGCAAGATACATCTTGAAGAAATCAAACACTTCATTCTTACTCTTGATAAAGTATAGAACCGTCCATCTACTATGGTCGTCAATAAATGAGACATAATACCTTGATCCTGCCAATGAAGGTTCTTGACTTGATCCCATACATCTTTATGTACTAAGTCCATAGTACAAAGAGAGTTTTAAAAACGAGTTTTAAAAACGGGTTTTAAAACGTTTAGTACGTAGAGTACTAAAAAAATGGAAATAAAAAACGAGTATTATATTTTGTCGAAACATTTCACTTTTATGTTTTTCAATAATCCATGAGTAATACATACATAGCATTCCTTTACATATCTAGTACTAAAAACACATAAAAAAACTTAATCTATTACCAGTACAGTGATCTAGAGTTAGGAATGCCCAAAATGAATTTGGTTAAATTAAACAAAAATGGGAATGAAGTCTTAAACAAAGAACTCATGAGCTTAAAGCCCCACATAAAGCACATTGAAACTCCTAAGACTACTATACAACAAACTCCAATTTTGGAGCCAACCGAAGAAACCAAAAACAATGCATTTAGTTGAGGATGGATCAATGTGAACAATGTAATGATGTCCTTGTTAAATGAAATATCTTTTGGAATCAAAATAGGAACTTTTTTCTGAACCAGGGTCGAGATAGGAGGGACTTTTGGTTCGGAATTTGGTAGAGAAGGAAAGAAAAAGACACTAGAGGAAATGCCTACTCCTATAGAAGGAAAAATATGAGAGAGTTGGACATCTATGGACCAGAAAGGTTTACAAATTGTGAGGAATATAGTATATGTGATAATGATATAAAAATCTCTGGATCTGATTTCTTATCTCAATATGTATTGAAACTTGAAGCAGGCCCATAGTCATACTTCTGTTCATCAAGAGGAAAAAAAATTTGAAGATGATCTTAAAAAAAAAAAAAAAAAAAAAAAACTCAAAAAAACGTATTAGGACGTTCGGAACGTCCGAACGTCCTAAACGTTTTTTATTTATTAAAAAAAACGCGTTTTATTGTACTATGACTAAGTCCAATAAGTAGTTGTGGATGTAGTCTTTATGGTTGAATGGTTATCTTTGTGCCTTCCCAATCTGATACGCATCACACCGGTTGATCATGTGTTGCTTTGATATGTTCCGCAGTCCTAGAACACTTCATCCCTGCATATATCCTTCAAGGTTCTTTCATTCACATGAGCAAGTCTCTTATGCCACACTTCAAGCTCACTTAGGGTTTGAGATCCAAAGTTGAATAAAGCTATGTTCCTGGTTTCTCCTACTTCAAAAGTAAAGAACTTACTATGCTTCTCACCTCGGGCTATCTTTTTAAAGCGTTGACATGGATCTTCCACAAAAGCTCCATGTTAGGTGAACCTAACTTGCAAGCCTTTTTCAACTATTTGGCCTACACTTTTAGTGATAGTGGGTACATAGAGAACCTTACTTAGAATATTTGTCCGGCCATTGGAAGCTTTGACATTACCAATCATAGAGAACCTTACTCAGAATGTTTGTCTTGCCATTGGAAGCTTTGATATTACCAATCTTCGACATGGATCTTCCAGAAAAGCTCCATGTTTGGTGAACCTAACTTGCAAGCCTTTTTCAACTATTTGGCCTACACTTATTAGCTTTTTAGTCATAGTGGGTACATAGAGAACTTTACTCAGAATGTTTGCTCTTCCATTGGAAGCTTTGACATTACCAATCTTCTCCACATTGTGCTTTGTATCATCCCCTGTTTGCACTTCATGTCTATGCTTTGGACTTTCCAAATCAGATAGAAGAGCAATGTTGCCTGCAACATGATTCGAACATTCTGAATCTATATAGAACAAATGATCATCTTCTTTACCTTCTTTGTGGTTTAGATTCATAAGAAGCAATGAGTCTTCATGTGGTTGATCTTCTGAATAATTGTTGTAGTCCCTTCTATTATAGCTTCTATTGTTATTGTTGAAGTTGTGTCCACCTCTGCCTCTATTGTTGCCATATCCACCTCTTCCACTTCCTTTCTGGGTCTTCCCATTGAACCAGCAATTCTGAGCCGTGTGATTGGTCTTATCGCATATGGCATAAGGTTGAACATTCTGAACTTTGGCTTTGTCTTGATTTGGTCCTTTCTTCTTCCCTTTCCACATGCTCTTGCTTGCAAAGTTGGCTTGGGAAGTCTCTTCTTCATCTTCTTCCTTGTTCTTGCCTTTCTGCTTCTTATCCTTCTTATCTTCATATAGAGAAACTAGTTGAATCACCAAGATAAGAGTTACCTTCCTTTATGCTATTGTTCGCTTCTTGATTGAAGAGTTGTCCAAGAAAGATGTTGAAGTCTGGAGTTCGCACATCCATGATGAGATCATAAGCCGTCGTGAAGGATTGTCATTGCTTATCACTTCGAATGCCGTTGAGAATTTGCCTCATGATGATCTCTTCTTCAATCAGCTCTACAATGGATGCTAACTGATCCGCAACCTCCTTGACCTTGGTAACAAACTCTGTAATGGTTTGTTTAGGTGTCTTTTCCATTTGGTTGAACTCGTTCCAAAGATGATTCTTTCTTGCTTTGGTACTAGCAGAAAAGAAAGTCTCGAGGGCATCCCAAGTCTCTTGAGATGTCTTGCATCCTCTAATATGTGGTAATAGAAAGTCAGAGATAGAGTTTAGTATGTACGGCCTTGCTTGAGCATCCCTTGCACACCAAAGTGTGAGCTTATCCGTCTCCTCTTGTGTAGGTTCTGCTTTGGATCTTGGAATAGGCATAGCTTCATCACTTGCTACAGTTCCATAAAGATTTCTACCTTACAAATAGGCCTCCATCCTGATTTCCCAAGCTTTGTAGTTTTGTCGATCAAGCTTCTCGATCATTGAGAGACAGCAGTCACCCATCTTGATCTAGCTCTGATACCACTAAAAGAAACTTGGAGAAGCTTGTAGAAGGTAGAAAAAAGTGTTTTGAAGCGACGAAGTTTTATCTAGCCAACCTGCACAAGACAAGCCCTTGAACTCATGGAGACTCAAACAGACCTTATAAGCATCTGATAAGTGCAAAGAAACACACTATGTACTTTGGAACATCAAGGAGAATGAGTCGATACGAAAGTCACCAGGGGACGGGGACGGGTCCCAGGAACGGTAGTGTCCCCGGGACGGAGACGGAGCCTAGGGTATCCTGGGGACGCGTCCCCGGGACGGCACTAAAAAATGCTTATTTTTCTCAAAAATATCAAATGAGTAATTATTGTACAATGAATTTGCTCACATATGAAAAGGATAATAACAACAAATGACAAGTGTAAATCACTATGGAGAATCTATGCGGGGAGTCTCAGTTTATGCATGACAGTCATCGACTTATGCTCCTTTATGTTGTTCATTTTGCACTTGGTTCAACTTCTCTCCCTCGCATTCTTTGAAAGGATATCCTTCCATGCATTAGGTCTTACATAGCATCCTCAGTCCTATGGTTTTCACTAATAAACAGAAGACCACTGGGATGTTGAGAAGAGAAGACCACTGGCATGTTGGTAGTGTCCCCGAGACGGGGACGGAGCCTAGGGTGTCCTGGGGACGCGTCCCCGGGATGGCACTAAAAATTGCTTATTTTTCTCAAAAAATCAAATGAGTAATTATTGTACAATGAATTTGCTCACATATGAAAAGGATAATAACAACAAATGACAATTGTAAATCACTATGGAGAATCTATGCGGGGAGTCTCAATTTATGCATGACAGTCATCGACTTATGCTCCTTTATGTTGTTCGTTTTGCACTTGATTCAACTTCTCTCCCTCGCATTCTTTGAAAGGATATCCTTCCATGCATTAGGTCTTACATAGCATCCTCCGTCCTATGGTTTTCACTAATAAACAGAAGACCACTGGCATGTTGAGAAGAGAAGAAGGGTGAAGAGAGGGCTCAGAGTATGGAGAGGGTCGCAACTTGCTGAATATGCTCAATAGAGCTCTATTTTATGCTTGATTGTGGACCCAAGAACCTTCTAGAGATGCTCCAAAAAAGGTGCCAATCATTCAAGGCAATAAAAAACCAACTTTGTAGTACTAAATCACTTTTGCCAATTTTGGCAGTCCCCATCGTTCATTGTCACATGGGACCGTCCCAGGGACGTCCCTATGTTTCACATTTGGCTAAGGGGACGCCAACTGTCTCGGTTGGGCATCCCGCCATATTTCCATTTGGGGACGGTGTCCCGGCATCCCTAGGGCCCGGGGATGCGTCCCCTTGTGACATTGGTCGATACAAAACAGATAGGTCCGCGGGTCGACTAGCTCAAAAAAACTTACTATTTTGGAAAAGACAATGAATTTCAAATGCCCATAGAAACCAGCATGATTACAATTAGAAAAAATCCTTTTATGGGAGTGATACATATAGGGTTGAGTGTATAGAATGCACAAAAGTAAAAGGAATAAGCAAAATATGCTATAGGAATGAATGAGACATTCACCGATGGTACTTCCTATTTTTCAGGAATACGCAAAGATTGACCCCGAGACAGAAAAACTCAGATTTCTCCCAATCTATTGAACCAAATGCTATGAAAATTTATAGGCATAAAGTAGACACTAATACCTTTCCAATGAGCCATCTTGCACTCAATTTGGAGCTCTAGAGAGAGAGCAGCAGCCTCTGCAAGATTACTGTTGGCGAAGAAGATGATGCAGAGAATCGAAGGAGCAAGACAATGATGGTCATAAGTGTATGTATATTGCTTCCATGTAATTGACAAGTGATTTCAAGTCTTTATATAGACTCTAGGAGTGTTCCACGACTTCTACAAGTGAAGTTTGAATTCAAATGAAGGTGGGAATGGTTGTTGGAGGGAATCAATTCACTTTCCTACAATCTAAGAAAAGTGAAGATCTAGTTTGATCTACTTTTAGGTGATTGATTGCTTGATTGAATGCAACTTCAACCACCACAAATTCGTGGGATTTGGGCTTTATCTTTCTACCTTTACATGTGTAAAAATCAAGGCTTCTACAATGGTAAATGTCGACCGTGTCTATAGTGCCAGGAGGACACTATGAGTAGATAGAATATGTTGCACTCCCCACTCCATGTTGTTGCAAATGTACTTCATCCTATTTGGAAGGAGAAATGCCTTGATAGTGATGAAGAAGTTAATGATGTGTGGATGGATGTTCTAGACAGATATACAAATGGGGATCTTAAGCAAGGTGTTCTCTTTGATGAGTTGGACATATACAAATCATGCTCAAATATATTTGCTAAGTCAATTACAATGGATCCTAATAGACTATAACATCTCAAGAAGTGGTGGGAAACATTTGGGGCAGACACGCCCAAACATATGGAAAAATTGATTTATATATATACAAATCTATGTCTTTCATCCAAGATTAAAGAAAGAGGATTTGTAACTAAAGTTATTCACAGTACTCCACTATGAGAGTAAGGAGAAAAAGGTAGGAGCAATTAGATTTATGATGTACTAGATTGTGGATCTATGATGACCTTACCTGTTGGTAACTCAAGAATCAATATAGTAAATTAGCATAAGTGCATGATAAGCAATATACACGAGGAAAGGCATCAGAGAATTCAAGACTTTGACAAGTAACATGTTCAAAATAGAGCACATATTTTATCCCATCCATATGGTTGGACAAAAAACATGGAAATAACATTATGCTTTCTTTCCTTTTTGCATTTTTTATCCATGACATAAAAGGTCAATGCCCAAAGTGGAATAAAATGGATCTATGGTTTGTCTTATAAGGCAAGTTTGACTCCAATTAGACATGCATATGATTCTCTTTTCTAGTTTATTTCTAATAACTCATACCCCAACGACTTTAAGTCTATAAATGCTTGCCCCCAAGGCATATTGATTTTGCCTACTTAACAATGCATTAAAAACACAAGAGTGTTGCAACATTGCATTGTGAATCTCGTTACTCATTTGCAATGCATTGCAAAGTAACTATGATGCTCAGAATGATGTTATAAGTAGTTTATTTGACACGATGAACAATCGTTTAATAATGAAAAATTGCTAATTTCAAAGATTCCTAATTTGAGGTCTATCCATATCCAGGTGCTGGACACTTTGAGAGGATAAGAAGTGTCTTTGGCAATACTAGTAGATTCCAAACCATTTAGGATATGTTTATACCTAAAGATTGGCATTTATTAAGTGCCATGAGGCATCAAGTTGATATCTGCACAAAAAATAGACTATACAAGTAAAATATATAAGGATTTCGTTTTAAAAGATTGTACTTGGGTGAAGAGCACCTCAATTCGCATGTCACAAGTTGTGCAATGCTTTCAATTTTGTAGTTCTATGATGGGGAATAATTGTTGCAAACACTTGCTCTCACAGGCCTCTTATTTAATTCCTCTATTGTTGTTCTGTTTTGAAAAAAGTGTTGAACTGCTGATTGCTAATTTGCACAAAACTTTACTGATCAGAGAGTCACAAAACTATGCTTACACCACAATCCATTTCAGGTGTCTGCATTCTGCAGATTTACAAGAACATGATCCAGTGATATTTGTTGATCGTAAGCAGGAGTATTCTAACCCTTATAAATTTTCTATCTCCACTCTGGATATATACGCTGGCTCCAGGACATAATCCTTAGCCCATAGAATGCAACTCCTTCCCATTATTTAAGCATCTGATCAAACAGTCACAGTGATTCAATTATCCCTTCAGTAAAATGGTGATGTAATGATTCATAAAATGTGTTGACATTTCAATCAAAGTTGCAGCTTTTTACTACTGCAGCTATTGATCTTTCTCCATGATATCTTTTGCACTACATTCATTGTACATTCTATCTCGTGTACATTATTTATCATAATCCTTCATAGCACTGAAGCAACCTTAGCTTCTTAAAAAGGGATATCAGGACTAATCCCTTCGTTTTGATAAGGAACAATCTCATCAAAAGGCAGATGGAGAGAAATACCAACAAGATCACGCAACTTCAAAGCATACCTCTGTAGGCTGAGGTTCCAAGTCTTCAGTCACATATCCAGCATTAGGAGGAACAATAGCTCTGCGCTTGCCTACAACAAAGTTGTGAAAAGTTCATTGTTTACTGTTGTATTAAAAGATATAAAAAGATGATAAACAAATTTCCTCTAATGTAAGACAAAATTAAAATGGTTCCAAGTCTTCAGTCACATATCCAGCATTAGGTGGAACAATAGCTCTGCGCATGCCTACCACAAAGTTGTGAAAAGTTCATTGTTTACTGTTGTATTAAAAGATATAAAAAGATGATAAACAAATTTCCTCTAATGCGTGACCACCAAGAAAAGTAGCATATTGCAAAGAATTCTCCATAGGTTGACATAGCAAAACAATAAGACGATTTCATTTGTTTTCCATACTGGCAATCATGTCAAAAATCTAACTTAGAGCCCTTGATTATCCAAATTATGAAAAGATAGTAAAGTCTCCAACGCCTTCTAACCCATAGGACCAAGTCTTTTTATGTCAGAGTTTCAAGTCAATATGCACCTCAGCAATAAAAACAAATATAGCATGTAAGGATCTACTATGAAGACAATACAAAGTGCCCCTTTTCTTGTCTTCCTTATCAATTTAGTACCTTTGGTGACTTTCCATGAACCACCACTAAAGATAGAGTAAAATTCAAGCATATCTAATTGCCCCAAACACAACAAACTCTTCTTGATGCATGATCCATACTTGCCATCATCCAAAATCATGTCTCAACCATTGTCAAGAGCAAAATTCCCTCAATAGCATAAGCATAGTTGTTTCCCAAATAGACATTTAAATAGACTCACAAATCAAGATTGAAAAATCCTACTCGGTAAGTAGGAGACACAAGAAAAGAGTCACTACAATCAATAAATCATGTGTGAGAGATCATCGTGCATAGACAGTAAAGCATCAATAACATCACATTTACTGATTTCGACTCAATGCACATCATCAATGGTAAAGATAGCACATACGATGTCTTTTGCATCATGCAACTATTCCAGGTCACTGTTTAAGGCCATATTGGCTGTCTCCTTGGCCTTCACATTATGCTGCATGCCTTCCTTGATATGTTGTCTTTCTTCTTGTTCTTGGCATTCTTCTTCCTTTCTTGCTCTTTGTAGTAACTAGCTCCTATAATTATAGCTCCCTTTTCTGCCAAAGGGATAACATACTACATCTTGTATTTTTTTTTTTCCTCCTCTTCATTGTACTGCATTGTCCTTATAAGAAGTTTGAATGCTTGCTATGTTGTTATAACCACTCTCTCACTTGCTGCTCACCTAATTTTTTCCATTAAAATTGGAGTTATTTATGGATGTAAAATTTGGACTGTCTAACAATGAGACTACCAAGATTTCCCATAAATTATGCAAAGTAATAAAAAAGGAAAACAAATTTCAATTAGTTTATCATAAAAAAAAAGCAATCCAAAGTCTCGCGACTCATTTAAAACATTTGTATAAGCTTCTATATGCTCCACAACGCTCTTGGAACCATCCGTTTGCATACGAACCAGTTTTCTCATCAAGCAGAGCAGGTCAACCAGCGTAGTATTAGTTGGCTTTAAATTTCTCCCACACCTGGTAGGCAATAGTCGTATCTTTAGGATCAACCAAGATCTCAAGATCTCAATAACACTCTTAGATCAAATCCAACTACATATCAATATCCTCATCAAGTGCACTTGATTAATGAGTGTTGTATTCACATATGCAGCATCGAGCTTCTCCCACACAAAGTAGGTGTAGCCATAACTTTAACATCAACCAAGATCTCGACTAAGTCTTTATTTGTATCTATGTAATCGTCTTCTTATTCATTCTCACCCACCTCTATCACACATATTTAAAAGTTTCACACTTTGTAACGTAACATTACATTCATGAAGGAAGAATAAATATTGCATCTTCAACTTCAAGTAAAGAGTCATTCCATCAAGCCTCTTAAGTCTCTCATGTTGCTAACCATATCCCTAAATAAGGCAAGTAAAACAGGCAGTTACTTAAAACAAATAAATTAGACCATGAAGTTGTTTGCCAAGAACTTGTCCAAAACTACCATTGCTTTCCACTAGGTGAAGCCCTACTTGGTGGTCAACTTAGTCAAAAATGGTCAAAACCTTCACCAATCTTACTCAAAGTCATACCTTGGGCTTACTAATGTAAGTCATATCTTGGGCTTATTAATGTGTTCCTTCTCTAATATACAATATACACATCAATTTGAGTCTATGTTCAATGCTCAAAGCCAAAGCCTCTTTTCGAAGCATTCTGTAAGTAATGGTAGATTCCAAACGACCATACATGGGACCAAATTGAATTTTTGTTGGTTTATATGCATTGAAATTCAGTAAATTTTGCAAATAGATAGCCCAAAGTTCAAGACAACACAAATGCTGTCATTTAATAATTTGGACTCCAAACAAGCACAAAATTTAGCTATAAAGTCTGTTCAACTTTAGGGAATGAACTAAAAAAAATCGTTAGTTTTTTGTGCTCATTTGGAGATTTTCATTCTATTTGGCTACAAAGATTATCTCTAGTTTACCTATTCCGCATGACTTGGCACAAATATAACATGTACGAAAAGAGGAAAGTAATAGTTCAAAAAGGGAAAGAGTAAATATACTTCATATTTAAATTCCAATTCTTTTTAGTTCTTCCCAAGGTAGATTATACATGAAAGGACATGGGGGAAACACCACACTAGGACTATGGTTGTACTTATGCACATTGCACAAGGTTCAAAGAAGTCATATAAAGTCTATTCCACCTCTAACGTGTTACACAATCTTCAACACTAAAGAAACGTAATGGTATAGTTAGGGTGATTCACACTTTGCATAGAGAGTTCAAACATATAACATGTAAAAATTCACACACCCAAGAAGGAAATGAGGGTAGAATACGTACGTATCAATTGACAATAAGTAGTAAAATCTATGGCTTGCTCTATGTGTGGGAGATTTCAGGGTGATCACCACAATCTCCGTTGAGGTGAACTTAGGTCAACAGAAGAGCTAATTGGTTTCCCATCACCAAAAGAGTTGTCTTGCTCTACATTGGAATACAAACCTCCCATTTGATTCTATTAGAAACAATGTCAATGTTGTTGGAAACAATGTCAAAATAGCACAAAATCCTAATTTCCAACCCCCCTAATTTTTAGTACTTAGCCAAATTTTTGTCATAGAAGGTCAAAAACTATAATTAGCTCATTACATAATACTAGCGGAGAGCTTTCATTTGGTATATGACGTTATGTCATCGGAGGTCCAGAAATACAAGAAAACCCTAACCCTAATTTCTGCGAAAAATGTTTTTTTTGCATGTATCTCATCCTCATGTCATGACTCATGAGCATTAAGAAGAGCTACTTTTTATAATTTATCCACTTCCAAATTATGAGATCATAGCCATTTTAGCCTTGAAAAGCTGATCGCTTTTGGAGCTTTTCATGAAATTTTTCGCTAAAGCAGCTACAAACCTATATAAGAGGGGTTAGGGGTCACTCTTGGTGTCTTCCAAGATCAGCTTCTAGCATACCCAAGAAGTGTTGAGTGCTCTACCACTTGGAGGAGGTGTTCCAAACTTATGGTGCAGATTTGGAAGAGATTTTGACAGCCAACCATTAGGTCTTGCTGAGTTTTGTAAGTAGCAAGTTCCAATTTCAGTTCTTTTATTGTTGCTTCTGCTCCAAGGCTTTTGCCTTCTACTTCAACACAAGGAGGAGATTATCTTGCTATTTAAGTCAATTTCTGATTTAGGGTTTCTAAAACCCTAATTTCAAAATTAGGGTTTTCTGTAAAACAGTTCTAAACTATTTCTATTCACTTCAATTGGATATACACACACTCTTCATACCTCGTAGACACTTTACGCACAATTTCTTGTATCTAGAACCCTAAATTCAGCCTAGATTCACTTTTGTATCTAAATTCAGCCTACATTCAATTTTGTAATCATTACACACATTGTAACTCGACATTCATATTAGTTAGTATGGAAGTAAGCATTCAGCTTACTTTGACACTTTGACAAATTGTGTATTCTCTCTCTATTTTTCATTCATCTAATTTTGAGTCTTAAGGTGTGTATGCTAAGGTTCATGTATTGGAGGTATTGTATAACCTATGAATATTATTATTAGGGCCTACCTCACTTCCAACATTTGATATCAAAGACCAGTTGACATACATCCTTAACAAGATGAGGAATTATAGACTTGAGAATGAAGATAAGCTTGAAGGAATGTCTAACTATCCAATGTGGAATTTTTTTATGATGAATTTGTTAGTATCTAAAGACTTGTGGAATATTGTCAATGGCCAATACCCAAGACCAAGACAAACAGGAGAGGATGTTGTTTCATCTTCCAAAAGACTTGTTGCCCCAATTTCTACTCAAAAGGAGGTTATCAAAGAAGAAGAAGAAACTCTTTCATCATCCGAAGTCTGTGATACTACCAGATTACTTCCTACAGGAGAGCAATCCAGATGGGATTCAAGGGATGCACAAGCACCTTCATTCATTGCTTTGGGAGTCAAGAGGCATATTATACCCCAAATCAGGTCATGCAAGCTTGGTTGGAGTTAGCGAATCTCTATCAAAGCAAAAATCGTGCTAGGAAAGCAAATCTGAGAAGACACTTAGCCAGCACAAGGATGAAAGTTGGTGAGTCAATTCAGTCATATATTTTGAAGCTCAAAGACTTACATGATCAGTTACTTAATGTTGGAGTCAATATTTCAAATGAGGAGATGGTAAACACACTTTTAAATTCAGTTCCATCTTCACTTTGTTCTTTTGTTACTTCTTTATCTGTCTACAAGAGGTAGAGAAATTTCATTTGAAGAGTTACCGTTCCTATTACTTCACGATGAAGATCAACAAAAGAGTATGGAATGGTGAAGCTATGTTATCATCATCAAAGGGTAAGAAGAAAAAAGAGACAACTAAGAAGAAGAAGAAAAGTCACCAAAGTAAGAAGGAAAGTAAGTCTTTCACTTCATCTTCTACCACATTTACCTCTAGTACTTCTTCCATACCATCTTCAACAAAAAGGAATTTGCCACTATTGCCAGAAAGTAGGTCATTTCATAACAAAATGCAGAAAAAGGATTTATAATGAAAAGAAAAAAGTGTAAGGTAATAATGCTGAAGATAATTCAAAACCTAAGTCTTCAAACGAAGAATCTTATGCATGTGTCAATATTGAAGAATTAGCTTTTGATCAAGAAGCATTAAATGCTATCTCTGATAATCCTTGGATTTTTTATTCTGGAGCTACTAAGCATATGACATGTTGCAAGAAGATATTTGCTCCACTTTCTAATTCTTCAGGTAGAAGAGTGATCATTGCAAATGGTCATGATTTGGATGTTGTAGGCGTTGGAGAAGTAAACATAAAGTCAAAAGCAAGTGGAAATTTCACAATTTCTAATGTTCTTTATGTTACACAAATGAAGATGATTTTACTCTCGATATCTACTTTCTTGACAAAGATATAAAGTTGTTTTTAAGAACGATTCATGTCAAATCCTCTCGCCTAATAAGGAGCATTGTCTACTTCAAGGTGAAAACAAAAGTGGCATGTTTGTATTGTCAAAAATTTATCATGCTAATGTTGCCAGATCTTCTACACCTAAGGAGAACATGACATTATGGCATACTAGGTTTGGTCATATCAGTTACACATCTCTCACACATCAAAGATCAAGAAACGATGGAGAGTTTGCCTACTTTGCTTTACCATATGATTCAGAATCATGTGAAAGATATCTTGAAGGAAAACTTCACAAACTTTCTTTCAAGAAACATGGATACATCACGGCCACAAGGAAGTTGCAGATCATACATTCAAATGTGAATAGTTCTATGAGAAAAGATTCCATTCAAGGTTACCATGTATTTCGTCACATTTATTGATGATTTTTCGAGATATTCATGGATTTATGGTCTTATAGCAAAGCCAGAGGTCTTTCCTACTTTCAAGAAGTTCTTAGCTATGGTTGAAAATGAAAGTCAGACAAAAATTCAAAATTTGAGAAGTGATAGAGGAGAAGACTACATCTCAAAGGACTTCAAATCTTTTCTTGAAGACAAAGATATCTCTCATCAACTCACTATTGCTTAAACTCCATAATAGAATGGTGCCGCAGAGAGAAAGAATAGGATACTTGTTGAGCACAAGAAGATATTGCACCAGTTTTTAAGAATACTCCGAGGTGGTTATATCAAACTTGGAAGGACAGTGGAATAAAGAACTTCACAAGTAGAACAAGAAGTCAGACAAGGAAAGAAAAAGAAGGTCAGGTAAATTACGCAGAACATTTTGAGACTCATAACATTTTAGCACTAGCTTTTGTTGAGAATGAACAAGCTAATGTTGAAGATGCACTACAAAGTCCTGTTTGGAAGAAAGTTATGCAAGAAGAGATTGATTTTATTCATAAGAATCAAACATGGAAGCTTCGTGAGTTACCAAAAGATAAAAAAGCAATTGGTGTTAAGTGGATCTTCAAAACCAAAAGAAAAGCAAATGATACTATTGATAGGTATAAAGGAAAGTTAGTTGTCAAAGGTTATGCACGAAAGAAAGGATTGACTATGATGAGACTTTTGCACCTAGTTCTAGAATGGAAGTAGTCAGAACAGTACTTTCTCTTGTTACATTCTTTGGTTAGAATGGATACCAATTAGATATCTAAACAGCCTTTCTTAATGGTGATCTTCATAAAGATGTCTACATTAAACACCTAGAAGGTTCTCAAGAGACAGGTAAAGAGCATTTAGTATGCAAGTTTATCAAAGCATTGTATGATTTAAAGCAAGCACCAAAAGCATGGTATGAGAAGATATATCTATATCTTTTATCTATTGATTTTGAAAACTTAGAAGCTTCTCCTAGTCTTTATATTAAAGAAGAAAAAGATGTATTGATTATTATTATCATATATGTTGATGATATGAATATGAGAGATCCCAAGGATTCGAACCTTCAGTTTTTAAAAGAACAACCTAAGCATATATTTGATGTGAATGATTTAGGTATTTTACATTATTTTCTTTGGATTGAGTTCAAATACAAGAATGAATGTATCTACATAACAAAGCAAAAATACATTGAGAAATTATTGGAAAGGTTTGAAATGACAGATTCCATGCTTTTGCAAATACCTTTGGATATTAATGTGTCATTGTAAGCAGAAACAGATTTAGAACCTTTTGATTCTACTTTGTATACTCAAGCAATTGATTGCTTGAGCTATTTATGTAATACACATCCTGACATTCAGTTCATGCAGAGTCCACTCAAGTATCCAAGTTCATGCACATTCCACTCAAGTTTCATTGGAAACCAATTAAGAGATATATTTACAGACATCAAAGATTTTGCTAATTATTGTACCTTATGCCATTATGACATTGAAGAGGGATTGTAGGAAACAATGTCAAAACAACATAAAACCCTAATTTTCAGCAACCCTAATTTTTGGTACTTAGTCACTTTTTATCACAGAAGGTCAAAAATTAGTATTAGCTCATTACATAGAACTTGAGGAGAGCTTTCATTTGGTATATAACATCATGTCATCAGAGGTCCAGAAATGCAAGAAAAACCTGACTCTAATTTCTGCAAAAAAATGTTTTTTTGCATGTATCTCATCTTCATGTCATTAGCATTAAGAAAAGCTACTTTTTATAATTTCTCCACTTCCAGATTATGAGATCATAGCCATTTTAGCCTTGAAAAGCTGATCGCTATTTTAAATTAATGTAATTGCTTTTAGGAGCTTTTCATGAGATTTTACAAACCTATATAAAGAGGGGTTAAAGGTTACTCTTGGTATCTTTCTCTACCACTTGGAGGAGGTGTTCCCAACTTATGGTGCAGATTTGGAGGAGATTTTGGAAGTAAACCGTCAACTCTTGCTGATTTTTGTAAGTCGCAAGTTCCAATTTCAATTCTTCTATTGATTCAGTTTTGTATCTAAATTCAGCCTACATTTAGTTTTGTAATCATTACACACGTTGTAACTTGACATTCATATTAGTTAGTGTAAGTAAGCATTCAGCTTACTTTGACACTTTGACAAATTATGTATTCTCTCTCTATTTCTCTTTCATCTAATTTTGAGCCGTAAGGTGTGTATGCTAAGGTTCATGTATTGGAAGATCCTGTAAACCTGTGAATATTATTATTAGGGCCTACTTCACTTCCAACAAATGTGTCCTCATAAACCGTAAAATTCTGGCAAACCCTAAATTGTTCCATTTCGATTTCTCATAAATGGTTTGGTCAAAGATGGTCAAATATTATTGCATATTCTTGACGTACTCATAAAGAGCTATGTGTTGATATACAACATGTCACCATATGAGATTGTATGCACCCTCAAAAAGTCAAACCCTAATTGTCATCAATATACATGTCTTTTCTTTATATCAAATGGGTGACGAAATTTTAGCACCAAAAAGCACTCAAATCTATGGCTTATAATCAATCGCTTAATTTTAGGCTAATAAAAACTGCAATCATAAAATAAAGCTAGAATAAGCTTTTTTGGATAACGGTAAGGCCGAAAAAGAAACAATTCCATAAATTTTGCATAAGAGAAGCCTTGGGCTAAAAAATATATATAAAGGGGCATAGGGTTGCACAATAATCATCATATTCTTACTACTCTAATGCTCCAAGAGTTGTGTTGCTGCTGTGGAGGTTCTAATGCTGTTTTGGAGGAGCATATCTACTGCCCACTTCTTCTTTACAGAAACTTAGTGTGTGTACATGCTGGTTTTTATGTAAGTTGCTGCTTTTTTCAGTTCCTACTTCATCTTTTGCTGCTGTACCAGGTTTTCCAGCCTACCACCTTAAGAGAAGAAGCTATTGTAGCTGCTTATATCAGAGAAGGAACATTATTCAGTTTTGTAGCAGATTTTAGCACTCTTTTAGCACATAGGCTGATTTCTTCATAATCAGTTTATTCTTTCTCAGAATACAGCACACATACTTCTAACTCTTACGCACATTTATCTCATCCATTCTATATTCAACCTTTTATCCAAATTTTGTAAATACGCACACATTTTATAGTTATTATTCCATCAAGTATTTTATTTAGAGTAGCCTCTTTGGTACTCGTTCATATCTCTCTTCTTTTGTCTAATTCCTATTTTCATTCATACATATTATTTGGTTCAAGCCTCAAGGTGTGTATGTGTGCAAGTTTCTAAGTGTTCGAATGACCTGTGAACATATATATATACCTTCATAATTTCAGAGTTATCCAAACTTACGAACTCAAGATAGAGAACACAAACACATACACATTGGAAAAAATAACAAACAAAAGCAAGAGACTTAAGACCAATATAAAACATGAAAAATACAACCAAGAAAGAAAACCAATACAAAAAGAGATGCACACACACTCACATGAACACAAACACACATACACACACACACACAAAACAAAAAATAAATAAATAATAAAAATAAAATAAAAAATAAAAAATAATAAATAATTAAATAATAATAAATTAAAAAAGAAACAAATTAAAATAAAAATAAACATTTAAATTAAAAGAAAATAAATTAAATTTACCTGTGAACATATATTGGGCCTACCTCACTTCCAACAGATTCATTATAATTTGTTTCAGTTTTCATCACACAATCCTTCATTACGTGTAAAGAGCACTGCTCTTGAACAAGGCCTGTCAAAATCAACATGTCGCGATGGTGCCTCTCACATGTGCACTAATCAATGCTTCCAGTCAAAATGTTAAGCTGCCAAACTTACAAAAAATTATATATCATGTGTCCATTATAAAAGCCAACTGCAAAAACATGGTTTATAGAAATTACCATGTCTCTTTTTTTGGCACAAACACTCAAAGAAAAATTAATTATGCCACATCAGCAATAACATTGAGTTTCAAGATGAGACAGCTGCTTGAAAACCCATATAAAGGACTTCTTGTAACTCTTCCCGAAACCCACTTATTTGTTCATTAGATAGAAAAAAGAAATAGCCTAGGGGAAACAAAAAGCATCTTCCTAAAGCCTAAGACTGACACATTGGAAACCCATATAAAGGACTTCTTGTAACTCTTCCCGAGACCCACTTATTCATTCATTAGATAGAAAAAAGAAATAGCCCAGGGGAAACAAAAGGCATCTTCCTAAAGCCTAAGACTGACACATTGGAAAAAAATCCAACAAGCTACTAAAACATTAGAATCTTGTTTGAATCAACAAAACCTGCCATAACCTGTAGGAAAAAAGCCCCAAAGTTGATTGGAGGCTCATGTACATTTTGGAGACTGAAGGCTTACATATATGAATGCTATAGTAGTAAATTACATATCAAGAACTCCCCACAAAAAGGGCACTAGGAGAAGGTGGACCAAGCATCACAAAGTGTCAAAGTGACTGATCCACTATCTTCTCACTTATCTCAAGACTAATCTTTACTTGATCATAATAAAACTGTCGTTCTATTCCTTTTCATGGTCATTATTCATGTACGATGATTTACTTTCCTTTGTTCCCTCCATAAAGATTTGAAACCTTCAAAAAACATGGAATGCAATACAAAGTTTTTCAAAGACAACACACCTCCAGGCTTCATTCCCACCAGTACACTTTTGAGGCCAGGTATCATCTGAATTCATTTTATCCAAAAAAAAAAAAGGCAGATTAACAATAAGTATGGCTAAATACACGTAAGTTGATAAAATGATTCAGTCTTAAGTAGATCACCTTTCCATCACTCAACGAAAATGTTACCGGCGAGCTTTCCCCTGTGAACTGATCCACAGTGCTGGAAGGAAGTGGAAAGCTATGAAACTGGGCTATGAAATGGACTTCACACATACATCTGACAGGTAACTTATTACACTTACCTGTAGACAAAATACCCATTTGACCGCCTGCAGACATAGTTGAACTCGACCACATCACCTTCACTTGCAGAAGCTCCAGAGCCCTCTATGACATCTAATTATACATTGCAAATTCAATTTCATTCAGAAAACAGCATAAGAGGGACATTTGCCACAATATCTAAGTTATGTCATGAGAGAGACATTCGCCTCAATATCTAAGCTATCTCATGACTCGCATGAGAGTAAACCTACAGCTGATTCACTGTCTCTGGTTCCACGAGTGAACCTATGCTCACTCATGCAAGTGGCATTCAAGTAGGCCCAGAACTCCAAAAAAGGAACAGAAACCTATTCAAGCCATAAGGAACAAAGCTTTCATTCACTGGACTTGGCAATATAGGCTTGTGCTCATCTTCTCAAGTCTCACCAGTCTGGCCATCTATATATAGATGTGATCTTGACAACTGATAATGGGACGAACCACTTCTTAACCAATTAGTTGAAACAAAGGCTAGAATTTTCTGTGCATAAAAATAGGAATTCACCTCTCACAGGTTTATCTTTCATGGTTTGAACCAAAAGAGTCCCAATATAATGTATGAACATTGATACAAGGATTGTGTTCTACCTTGAAGCTTCACACCCGTCTCCTCCACCTTCTTGAACCTGCAAAGATTATGAAAGCAATTTCATAAAAAACGAGTTCCTCTTACCATCTATCATTACATTTTCCCCATGTTTGCAAATGTAGCAATCAGCATGGAGAAAAAGGCCATATTTTAATTCCTTATTTTCCCCTTGCATCTCACTGTGTAGTTATATCAAATGGCATTTTTGATTCCTATAGAAAAGCCCATTCAGATATGAAAAGATAATTGGTTACTGCACTAAATTTCAATACGTACAAGATATTGAAAGTTCAAAGCTTATATGGTAGTGTCTCTGTAAAAGGAATGCATTCTCTACAAACATACATGGGAATACAATTAAATAAACCTGAGAGAATTCCAATACTACAAACACTATTGTCTCCCTAGTATTACAACAAACTTGTAGAACTCCATCCTACAGAATCAGGACAACATCATGATCTTCAAGCCATGGAGTACCATGTATCCAAATGATTAAAAAAAGGATAAATAAACCCATTAGAATGGTGAACAAAAAACATAAATTTGGAGCACATGACCTAATTTGAAAGCAGAAAAGATCAGGACTTACATCATAGATTGAAACAGAACAAGATCGCATTTGTTTTGAAAACATAACTTGTTTTCCAGCTAGAAAAACAGAGTATTAATAGTGAAATTATATCTTCTACAAATAGATATTGAGAAGCTGCCACTCCATCTGATCTTCCTATGTTCGCTTATTAAAAAAACAAGAAGAACTTTCTTGGTAGGATTTAATTCGCAACAAAAAAAAGCCTGCCCTGTATTCAGTTAGCAAGAGTATCCTTGACACTCCATTTTGGGCAAGTCCCATTCCTAGAATTTTATAATTGGAGATACACATTTTCTTTATTTTTTTATTTATCGTGTCAAGAGGAGGGATGCCCAAGGGCCCCCCCCCAAAAAAAAACCCAAGGCAAAAACCTGTTGGGGATAAAGGCCGCAAGGACTCTGCTTTTGTATATTTTGATCTTTCCATGTGAAAGCTCTCTTCGAGAGCTTTCCAAACATATTTTTGTTATACTTTTTGGACCCCAAATTGGGGAGTTATAGGCATTTACATTATTTTTATGACTTTTGGTCACATTGGCCATGTGTGAACATTCCCAAATGACCTAAAAGTCACTTATCAATAATACTTGGTCCCAAATCTCTCATAACTTGATTGGGACTTCTTCAACTTCAGATTCTCCATCTTCTTCTCCAAATTTCTGCGCAGGTTTCTCTCTCTACTTTCTCTCTCTTCACGCAGCAGCCCACTCCCTTGGCATTTGGAGCAACCGAGCACACCAAGACGTAGCTCTCCGCGGCCTCTTTCAATTGGTATCAGCGCCTTGAGCTGTTCTATCGCGACAAAGTTGCTCCAAGTGCTTTTCTACTTCGGCCTATGTTAAGCTGAAGGTGTTTTCTTGCATTTGGGAGAATTTCATCGCCAAAAACCTTCTTTTCTCGTGATAAAAGTGCTGTTTTTAGAGGATTACTTCAGCCCAAAGCAAAGCTGAAGTAAATTTTGTGCTTTTTAGAGAGTTTCATCGCGAAGAATCTCTTCTATTCTTCCTTCTGTATCCCACATGTCATTTTCAGCATCCACATTGCTGATTTATTCATCTCCAGGTCTTTTGTGGAAGAAATTCTTTCTCATTTCAAGTGGGAGGACATGTACAAAGATTGAAGAAGTGCATATTTGCTGGAAACTTATTACACTAGGTCATTTCTCTGATTTTACAGGTCATATTGCTGCAAAAAATTGAGGCTTTTGTGAAAACAAGCACCCATTGACTTGGTTTTGCATCTATGTATGCCTTTTGTGGTTGAAAAACAACAAATTTGTTGTTTTCTTGATGCAATTACAGCTTGTTGGAATTTTCTGAAATTTTCTGTAGAAAATTTCAGAAATTGATTTTTGCAAGTTTTGAACAGTTTTTGGGCTTAATTTCTCAGTTATAGTCTCGTAAGGTAATTACGCTCCGGACAACAGGTGAATTTTACCTTTTTTTGTTGAAATTTTGAAACTCTTAGTGCGCAAACATGGCCTCTACCTCCTCTGATGTCAAAAGCTTGTTTGAAATCAAGAGATTTGAAGGTAGCGGTTTTGATTTGTGGAAAGAAAGAATGTTGGGCATCCTCTTTAAGAGATATGACAGATGCAGCATGGATGAACCTAAACAAGAAGGCCATCACTTACATCAAGATGGCTGTATCAGATGAAATCTTAGTGGATTTGAAAGGCCTTACAAATGCTTTTGAGATATGGGAGAAGCTGAAAGCCACTTGTGAAAATACCACGCCTGTAAATCAAGTGCATCTTATGTGTAAGCTAGTGTGTATGCAGCTTGATGAGTCAAAAAGTGCAGCTGAGCACTTATCTTCGTTTACAGGTACTCTTTCACAATTGCAAGACTCTGGATTACCTCCATTTGATGATAAGCTTAAGCCATCTTCTTGTTGATGACATTACCTGATTTATGGGAAACATTAGTTGTTTCACTTTCGAATATCCCAGTCTTACCTTTGATGGTGTAAGGGGTTCTATTTTGAATGAGGAAATCAAGAGGAAAGCTAATGGAGAGGGCATTGGTTCAGCCAATGTGGCTAGAGGAAGAACAGAAAAGAAAAGTGGAAATGTTCAGAGGGACAGGAGCAAAAGCAAAGGCAAGGCTGAAGTGACTTGTTATTAATGTGGTAGGAAAGGTCACAAGAAGCCTGATTGCAGATACTACAAAGCTGAACTAGAAAGAAAGAAGAACATAGGTGATAGGAAGAAAAGGGACACCAAGAATGAAGCACATGATACCTCAAAGGAAAAAGACAAAAAGAAGGCCAATGTGGCCTCTAGTGTCATCATTGAGGAGCTCTCAGATGCAGAAGATATACTTTGTGCTAGTATGGAAGCAGATCATGCCGAAGTTATTGATGCTTCTATTAATATTCATGCACAAGATATGCACATCACAAAGAGAGATTTGATTGATGCCTTGCTTACTGTGAATGATGCTTTGTCACAAACATGGATTGTAGATTCAGGTGCATCGTTTCATGTAACTCCTATTAAGGAGTGTTTTACCTCCTTTCATGCAGGCAGCCATGGACATGTATATCTTGGAAATAACCATGCTTGTTCTATTGAAGGTATTGGCATAGTGCATCTCACAGTGGATGGTACTAATGAGCTGGTTTTGCATGATGTAAGGTATGTACCAAGCATCAAAAAAAAGCTTATTGTCTGTTGGGCAAATGGATATGCATAGATATAGTACACTCTTTGAGAAGGGGTCATGGAAGCTTATCAAAGGCTCTAGGTTAATTGTTAAAGGTACAAAGAAAGGGACTCTTTATTGCTTGCATGGTAAAGCCTTGCCGGGCAAGTTTATTGCTTTGGCTGAAATCCATTCACATATGGAATTATGGCATAAAAGGCTTGGCCACATGAGCCAAAAAGACCTTGATAAACTATGTAATTTAGACAAGTTTGATGCTAAAGGCTCAAAACTTGATTTCTGTAATGAATGCCAATATGGTAAGCAAGTAAAGAATTCCTACTACTCTGGTGTCTCTCGTAAGTCTAATGTGCTTGATCTTGTTCATTCTGATGTTTGTAGCATGCCCACAAAATCTATGGGGGGTGCTATTTACTTTCTTTCTTTTGTTGATGACTACTCTAGGAAGCTTTGGGTATATTTGTTAAAATCTAAAGATGAAGCCTTTGCTGCATTAAAGAAATTTCATGCATTTGTGACCACTCAAACGGGTAGAAAGCTGAAATGCTTACGTACATATGAAGGGGGTGAGTTTACAAGTCCTGAATTCAATAGATTTTGTAAAAATCTTGGTATTAAGAGGGAGCTAACAGTCCCATATAGCCCCTCTTCCAACGGTGTGGCTGAAAGGTATAATAGGACTTTATGTGAGAGGGTGAGATGCATGTTGTCCAGAGCTAATCTCCCTCATGGATTTTGGGGAGAGGCTTTGAAAACTGCAGTTCATGTTTGCAATCGATCCCCTCATATGTCCTTAAAAGGTGGCATTCTAGAAGAGGTTTGGTCTGGCAAACCAGCTTCATATGGCCACCTACGCATCTTTGGTTGTGATGCTTTTGCGCATATAAGGCCTGAGTTGAGAAGGAAGTTAGATGCAAAGCGCATAAAAGGAATCTTCATGGGTTATGGAGATGAAGGTGAAATGGGCTACAGGATTTGGCTACCTCAACTCAAGAAGGTAATACGAAGCTGAGATGTTGTATTTAATGAGGCAAGGCTGCTCAAAAACAATTGTGCCTCTAAAGATGACCATAAAAGAGTCGAATTTCAGCATGTACAGCCACCTGTTAAATCTGATATGAACCCTCAAGATGCACCACATATGGCTGCAAATGACAATGAGCCTGTGGTTATTGAGCGAGATGATGCTGGACAGCAAAATGATGCTCCTGAAGGGCATATGCAGCCACCTATTCGTGTTGAAAACAGGGCTGGAAATGATTCACAGCAGCCCATTAACAATGAAGAAGTTAATGTACCTCCTGATGTAGATCCATTGCCTGGTAATGTGGATCATTGGGTAAGAAGATCTATATGTCTTAGGAGGCCAGTGAATAGATATGATCCCTCTATACATTATATTATGTTATCAGATGAGGGTGAGCCTCTTACTCATAAAGAGGCAAAGCTATGTGAGCACAAGAAGAAGTGGGAGTTAGCCATGCAGGAAGAGATAAAGGCTTTGCATGCAAATGATACTTGGGATTTGGTTGAGTTACCCAAAGGAAGGAAGGCCATTCCCAACAAGTGGGTGTACAAAATCAAAACTGTTGATGGCAAACCCAAGTATAAGGCAAGGCTGGTTGCTAAGGGATATGCCCAAAAAGAGGGCATTGATTTCCAAGAAGAGTTCTCTCCAGTGGTGAAAATGACCACTTTACGTGTGTTGTTTGCTCTCACAGCTGCCTTGGATTTGGAATTATTCCAAATGGATGTTAAAGCAACATTTTTGCATGATGATTTAGATGAAGAGCTGTACATGAAACAGCCAGAGGGATATGCCATTCCTGGAAAAGAGCATCTGGTATGCAAACTGGAAAGGAGCTTATATGGGCTGAAACAGGCCCCCAGACAATGGTATAAGAAGTTTGATGCATTTATGCTCAAACATGGGTTTAAAAGAAGCCATGCAGATCACTGTTTGCACACCAAAAAGGATGAAGATCGCAGCCCAATTATTCTTGTACTGTATGTAGATGATATGCTGCTGGCTGGGAAGAAAAAGAGCACTCTGAATGCTCTAAAATAGCAGCTGAACTCTGCATTCTCAATGAAAGACCTTGGGGAAGCTGAGCATATTCTTGGTATGCGTATAAAAAGGGATAGGCAACAGCATATTTTGCAGATATCCCAAGAAAAGTACATTGGAAAAGTGCTGGACAGATTTAATGTGGCTGATGCTAAGCCTCCTGGAGTGCCATTGCAGCCACATATTAAGCTTTCCAAGGATGACTGTCCCAAAAATGATGATGCAGCCAATTACATGAAGAGTGTTCCATATGCATCAGCTTGTGGTTCACTTATGTATGCTATGGTTGCCACTCGGCCAGACATTGCTCATGCAGTGGGAGTTGTTAGCAGGTTCATGGCTAATCCTGATAGAGCTCATTGGGAGGCAGTCAAATCTATCTTGAGATATTTGAAAGGAACCAAACGGAAATGCTTATGTTATGGAAAGGGTCCATTGGAGTTAAAAGGATTTTGTGATTCAGACATGGTAGGTGATGTGGACACACGCAAGTCCACAAGTGGCTATGTATACATCCTTGCAGGTGGAGCTATTTCATGGTGCTCTAGACCTCAGAGGATAGTTGCACTATCTACTACAGAGGCTGAATATATTTCAGCCACAGAGGCTTCCAAAGAAGCCATTTGGTTAGCCCGCCTCTGCAGTGAGTTTGGGATGCCTGAAAAGGCACCTGTCCTTGGATGTGATAGCCAGAGTGCCATATGTTTCGCAAAGAATGCCATGTTTCATACTCGCACAAAGCATATTGATGTGAGATACCACTTCATCAGAGAGGTGTTAGAGGATGGCCTGATCACTTTGATCAAGGTCAATACTTCACAGAATCTTGCAGATGCTCTCACGAAGTGTCTACCCAAGGCACAACATCAACTATGTGTACAGATGGTGGGAGTTACTTAGCTTAAAGGAAAAAACCTTACTACATGACTTCATTATGCCGAAAGATAACTCGTACATATTCCTTAGCAACACTTTTCACGGTGTCATTGTGGAAGGTAGGCTTGGCCACAAGGAATGCACCTATGGACCATTATGAGAAGACTGACCCCGTAAAATTGCCTAAAAATCCCGACCATTACCCGAAAGAAGACATGCCATACCCATGGTTGTTACTGACGTTTTTCTGACTTCTGACTTCTGACGTTTAGCCGACCTCTGACGGATACGGCAAAACGTTTCTGACGTTTCCCGACGTGGTCTTTTTTAAATAAAAAATCAAATTTATATACTATTCTTACATATATTAATAATGATATATTTTACATTGTACAATCAAATATATATTATAATTTACACTAGAACCTATGTTGCCATTCATATGTAAAATGAGGCAAAAGCATTTAAATATTAGGGAACTGCAGTCTGCAAGTCATGTGTAGCAACTTCCAAGCATATACATAGATGTTGAAGCATCTGAGATTTGTACCAACTGCTCGACATATTTATGTAATTAAAATGAAGTTAAGAGCATGGATCAATAGCATCTACACATGTAGTATGTTGTATTTGTTCAAACATGAGAAGCATTATGCACATGTACATAGTACAACAGTTATCAGTACATGAATGTGCTTCAGTCTGGACACATGTATCTGCTCAAGCATCAGGTAAGAATCTGAATTCACGCAAAGGATATGTAGAGGATATATGAATCTTCTGATATAGCATATGCATATTGGATAGCCTATTTGTATGTGAGGCTTGAGCTGGAGCAGGAACTTTCAAATCTGCTGGAGATATAATTGTTCTAGCTTCTCAGCATGTATACATGATTGAAGCTCCACTTATTGAACATGTAGGTACATAGTTACAAGTTACAATCGGGGCTGCTGGACACGAGTTTCTGGACATATTTTTCTCTTGAATGGGAACCATAATATGCATATCAGTTATACCATACAGCTTACTGTAGACTGTGCATATAATATACTTAGCATAAACATGCAACACACATTACTATTTATAAATTATATCATATTCAATTACATAAAATCATTAACAGATCATCAGATTTACTGTTTACAATGCTTTACATCATATACTTCTAGGTCCTTTGCCTTAAACTTAACAGTCCACTTCAAAGGCTGGGGATTCAAGGTTTGAGCCTATGTAGACTATGGCAGAGACTGGAGCAGCTGACTGGCAGCAGCCAACAGTGAATGGGCAGTACAACCCACATGAGTGACATCCAGCGGGCAAAAATGTGCAGCACACATAGAATCAAGTAAATCCAACTGAGCACTAGAAAAAAAAGGTGCAGTCAGGAACCCTTATCTGACGTGGCAGTCAGGTACAAGTCAGTAAAGTCAGGAAAGGGGGTTCCTGACGAGTCAGGAACCAACCCTGGCCATACCCAAGGAGGAGGTGTCGATTCCTCGGAGGGGCCACGGCCAAAGTGAGTCTCCCATCGTAACTTTGGTACAAGTGTAGTTATCCTAACCAAACCATTGATACACGTACCACTTTTTCACACATGGGCCAACCAATAGTGAAGGAAAATGTCATCATTTCCATCAAATAGAGAGAGATCCAAACTAAAAAACACTAACTTATTTCCCAAAAAGGGCTTTTCATGATCTAGGCCCAACTTCACCAAGGAAGGAATCCATTAGAGTAAACCTGGCAACCCCCCCCTAGAGAGGGATCTCGAGTTTACCCAATGGGCGAGCCTGATCCCATGAGCCTCCCCTCCAAGGAGACAGTCTTCCATAATGGGGATTCCACTGTCAAAAATAACACCAAAGTGAAGACTTTTGAGAATGGCAAGTGTTCACTGTGGACAGTCTCGATTTTGAAGTCGTTCCTACATGATCATCTCTTGGTATGGTCTCAGACCCCGTCGCATATTGGCATCAATCATTAGATTGCATATGTAAACACAACAATATATATATATATATATATATATATATATATATATATATATATATATATATATATATATATATATATATATATATATATATATTATATATATATATATATATACACACACACACACATATATATATATAGGACGCATAGATAATGAAACTCCAAAGTCAATAGATTTTTTATTTTCTGAGTCGAA